>JAAGKR010002198.1:0-20306 GCA_011419295.1 Clarias macrocephalus
TTTTTTTTTTTCTTTTCTCAACCTGTAAATACACACATGCTAAATAATTAAGGACACAATCTGAGGCATTTTACTTTAGCTGCTAGATCCTTGTGATGACAGTTTGGATGGACCCTAACGAGGCGCTGCCAGAGCCCCAGTTGCGCTTGTCACGGACGGCCATTAAAAATGCATGCATTCCCGTTTTCATCTCTCCACAGCTAGGCCGCTAACCCAACCTCACTATGTGCCAATCACTCCTTCACTTCCCTTTTCATCCTTCGAGGGGTCATCACTGCTGGCTCACTCCCCCCTAGTCCAGAGATGCTCACCTCAGCAGGGTAAGCTGAGGCAGGGCTACTCTTAGCATGGTCGCAGCCTTTCTTAGCTCAATGTTGTTTTATGGCTCTGTTGATGCAGGACTAGTCACACTGTCATCGCCTGAAGCAAGCAAGAGTGCAACATTGGCAAAGAAGAGGAAAAAAATGTTATCTTCGAATATAAAAATTGTATCCTGTACCCTACCAGGAAATAACCAGCGAGTGCCCTACAGTAACTTTAGTTTCGGGAAAAGAATTCATCCCACATGTGTTTACATTTTGATTAGATAAAATTAGAATAAGACGAAGACGAAGACAACTGGAATTACACACATTTTTACTCAAACTGCATACAATATTGATTTTAGAATTATACATCTTTTCACAACATTTTACCCATATTTCAAATAAAGTGCAAGGCCATGCTGATCTATTTTAGTTTTTACCAAAGCCCAAGACAATTTAAATCTGGCCAGGTAATTTAGCAACCAGTCTGCTGTATATGCAACCTTGGCCTTTAGATCTGCAAGAGTTGGTGCAATCTCAGGGCAAGGTTTGACCAACCCTCTCCTCTGAGAGTTTACTCAGTGACAGAGGCAGTTTGGAATTGGACTACTTGTAAAAGCATATACAGTCTGACATACCATATAAGCAGCTACAACACCAACAACTCTCCTTTCATATACATTGCTGTATTCCCTTTTCTCCTCTTCCCTCTAATACCCTCAGTTTAGACGGCTTGAGTGAAAAAGCCAAAGCAATTAGAGCTCCTGCTCTTGGGTGCCCGATAACTCATTAGGAGTGTAAATGGCCAGGGGCCCTGCGGACTCCCTGCTGAGTGCAATTTACAACTTAAACAAGCACCATGCCTCACATCCATACCATTACGGCAGCCTGTATTAATGCAATTTGTTTTGTTAAACTTAAAGATTATGATACCACCATTTCGGGCTCGTTCGTGTTGTCTCAGCCGCATTTACTAACTGTGGCAATTACAACTCTTGTGATAGATCATCCAGAGGGCTTTGTTAATTTTACTACAGCTACCCAGATTTAGAAAATGCCCAAGTGACAATGTGACATGAGTATGAAAGAGAGAATCACAGTGCGAAATGTCAGCACTTTGAGCATATTACAGCTTCACAAAAAAAGAGGAACAGTACTGATGATCAGAGCAATAAGGAGGCTGTGGAAGAATGGATTTGATAGATAGAAAGAAAGAAAGTTAGGGAGAGAAATATAAAGAGAAGTAGATCAGAGGAAAATATTAATATTAAATATTGTATATTATATATGTGTGTATAAGTATGTATGTATATATTTATGTATATACAGTATATACATTGGTGTGCATACAGTACTGTGTAAAAGTCCTGAGCCACCCCTCATTTCTCCATATTAAATTAAATTTAATTTAATTACAGTACAGACCAAAAGTTTGGACACACCTTCTCATTCAAAGAGTTTTCTTTATTGTGTTCTTTATTGTATTCTTTATTGTGTTCTTTATTGTGTTCTGTAGCCCAAACAAGTCTCTTCTGCTTGTTGCCTGTCCTTAGCAGTGGTTTCCTAGCAGATATTCTACCATGAAGGCCTGATTCACACAGTCTCCTCTTAACAGTTGTTCTAGAGACGTGTCTGCTGCTAGAACTCTGTGTGGCATTGACCTGCTCTCTGATCTGAGCTGCTGTTAACCTGCGATTTCTGAGGCTGGTGACTCGGATGAACTTATCCTCCGCAGCAGAGGTGACTCTTGGTCTTCCTTTCCTGGGGTGGTCCGCATGTGAGCCAGTTTCTTTGTAGCGCTTGATGGTTTTTGTGACTGCACTTGGGGACACTTTCAAAGTTTTCCCAATTTTTCGGACTGACTGACCTTCATTTCTTACAGTAATGATGGCCACTCGTTTTTTTCTTCACTTAGCTGCTTTTTTTCTTGCCATAATACAAATTCAAACTCTTTGAATGAGGAGGTGTGTCTAAACTTTCGGTCTGTACTGTATGTAGATTAAATTAAAGGAATGATTAAAAACATTTACTGTGACAGGCTACAAAGTGCCTAAAGATACAGTACAATTTAAAAACTGGTTCTTTATGTACATAGCCAGACCTTCCTACATGCTCACTATGCACAATGTTCAAAATAAACAAGACCCTCAGCCTTGTGTAATTGTCAGTGGACAAATTTTGGGAAGATGAAGCGCAATTATCCTTCAGGTAACAAAAAAAAAGAAAAAAAGAAGAAAATAATAGTAAGAGTGAACTGCGGGAACAGCAGTCCAGCAAATCAGTATTTTCCAGTTTAATGTCAGCGAATAACAGATGTTACGTTGCAATGAGCTTCTCTCTCTGTTGCTTACCTAGCTGGACTTGTGGTCCGTCTGTGTCTTGCCAGATAGATTAGATTGCAGCTCCAAAAAGATAACCTTGCTGTGCTTCAAGTGAATATACAGTACATTCATATTCACTTGCATGTTCAGTTAGAATCAGCGCTGACAATATACAGTAGATGTGATGGCATCCTACAATGCTAATACAATGATTAGGCTACCTAGTCTGTCTCTCATTCAAAGTTTATTTATGTTTTATTCATTATTTAGTGTAGTGGAAGCTCAATAAATGAAGACTAAGGCTTTCTTCAGTTCGAATGCTTAATGCTTGAACCATGCTGTCTAACATTACATTATTACAATAAAACACGGTATCTCTAGTGTTGTATTGTTGCTAGGCAACAACAACATTCAAGCTCGCAAGAGTGTGCAGACACAGAACTGCTTATGTTAAAAATTCTCAGGTTGTAGAGGAGAACACAAAGTTTATCATGGGAATTTAATGAAAAAAATAAAATAAAATGTAAGAATATACAGTAGAATAGTCAATTCATATTTTATTTTTAACATATTGTTTGTTTCATGCACATTGCTTTTCTATATGTTGTTAGTTCTATAAATATTGTTTATTTATACCCCATTCTGCTCTGTATCGGTTTATTTTTTCACTGACATACTGTATGGAGCAAGCTGTTCTATAGGAGGGAGGATTGTAGTGGGAACACTGGGGTGTCAGGTGTTACTGCGTGTCAGCAGAAAATGGCTCACAGAACAGGTAGAATTGGCTTAGCAGAACTGTACTTAGAACCTCAGGAAGGTTAGGTCCAGTTCTGTTAATGTAACAACCTCAGCAGCAACCTCATTTCCCCTCTTGTCTGATCCAATCACTCAGCATTCAGCAACACCAGTATACTAATCACCGGCCTGATCATCTGTCATCACCTGCACCTGTTTCTTACTGGTTCATGCCTGAAGTTAGATGTTTTTAATCCTTGAATGATTCATAGTCACAGTGTGGCTTAACAAACAAAAGACGTTCCTCTGAAACTGGTCAGAGTCGAAGCCTGTCGAAGCCTGGTGAACTATTCCTCAAGACTAGATTAAAAAAAAATACCAGAAAGTCTACATCTTTTGATTCATACTGTGCATAAAGAGACTGCTGTAGTTTACTATCAAGGATGTGTGAACAATTCACTATTATCTCTACATTGCCACTCTGAATCTGTAATCTCGGTGAGCAAATAATCAATGACTCAACAACTCAACCAAAGCTCATTTAAAGACCCCAATCTCATGCAATCTCCATCTCCTTGTCCACTCCGGGGATCTCTTCACCTCCCAAAGGACTCCTCTTGGCAGCTTGCAGCTTGCTCCTGCATGATTCCGCATCTACACACCTTGGATACCCCTTTATTTCATTTTTCTGTCTCAAAGAACCATGAGACATTTTTTCTACTCACATAACCAAGCAAGCAACGGGGATCATATTTTGTGGCTACAGTAGCTATTTTATTAAATTGTATTTATTTATTTATTTATTTATTTGAAATATTATTAATATATTTTATAACTCACAAAGAACTTGTTTTGTGTGAATTATCAGAAAGGTAATGAATAATAGATTCATATTACTTAAAAAAATTTTTTTTTTACACCAGTTCCTGATGAATGGTAAA
Source organism: Clarias macrocephalus (assembly GCA_011419295.1). NCBI lineage: Eukaryota > Metazoa > Chordata > Actinopteri > Siluriformes > Clariidae > Clarias > Clarias macrocephalus. The sequence goes on from JAAGKR010002198.1 coordinate 4,303, forward strand.
TGACTGTAAATTGAGTGTATAAACTACTGAAGACTTCCATGATTGGTCCCACTGACCTCCATAAAATCTTATGTTCCAGAACCACAAAGAAAAATGTGCTTTTCCTGAATGTTTATGCTTTTATCCAGGCAATCTTCAGAGCTTTCAAATGTTTAAATAAAACATCAAAAAAAATAAAAAAAATCTGAATGTACTGCCCTTATATTGTTGGGTTAAAAAGTTTGGGCATTGACTGGCAGGGACTTTGACTGTGTGGCTGTTCTGACAAGATAAAACCATTTAGGAGACTGCCTGGAAGCAATGTTGGTAAATAGAAAAGCTATTATGTAATTTTCCAGTAGTGATATGTTGTTACTTTTTAAATTAAATAGCTCATAAAGGGCTAAGCTATTTTACTGGCCAAGTGCTGCCTAAGAATACCTGCAACTACTGTATAATGGAAATTAACAGTATAATCCATGAAGTTATCTATTTTGGACACTTGGTAGTATAGGACTTATCTCATTGAACTATAATAGAGCAGTTTTTAATCCCAGTGGTTTGGGACTGGTTTGAATAGTACCACATAACTTATGTAATTGAGTTTTATAAATACTTTCACTAAGACTGCCAAGGCGGTGTGATTCTACATCGTCCTCCTCTGAAGTGACAACAAAAATTTTTGTTTCTGTGTAAACCAAGAAGCCAAAGATTTGGACAGTTCCTTTTAATTATCTGCCACTGTTGTTTACTCACTCACTCACTCATCGTCTATACCGCTTTATCCTGTATTACGGGTTGCGGGGGCCTGGAGCCTATCCCAGGAGACTTAGGGCATGAGGCAGGGTACACCACGAGGACAGGGTGCCAAGCCATCACAGGGCACACACACACACACACACACACACACACACACACACACACACACACACACACACACACACACATTCACACACACACACACATTCACACGCTACAGGCAATTTGGGAATGCCAATTAGCCTAATCTACAGGTCTTTGGAAGGAAACTGGAGTACCCGGAAGAAACCCACCAAGCACGGGGAGAACATGCAAACTCCATGCACACAGAGACGGGTATCGAGCCTGGCCGGGAATCGAACCCGGACCCTGGAAGTGCAAGGCGACAGTGTTACACACTACACCACCGTGCCGCCCCACTCTTGTTTAATAGAAATCAAATATCTATGTTAGTTAATCAGCAATCCAGGCTGTTCACATAATAAGATTTCATTCTTCAATTCAGATTTTTTGGTCAGATTGGTCAGATACATAATTACAAGTGACACTAATGTGGATGTGTCTGTCCACTGTATGCATGTCTGTCCAACTGCATGCATGCGCACATTGATAAATATTTGCTTGTGCCATCTGGGCAAAACCGCATCATATTTGTCTGACCACTTATTCATTTTGAACAATGCATGCGATTTTAGCAAAAATATGCTTGTGATTTTGCTCTGATTCACAGCAACCAGTTAGTCTTTGTTGAAGCACATACAAAAGTGACTCAAGTATGATCTCAAAAACATCAGATCAGTGTTTCGACTGCTCTGAAAAAGAAATCACACCTGTGTCACATTAGGGTAAAAAAAATTGTATTTCGGTCATTTTAAGTTGGTAATAGTATATGTAGAAAGAAATCATGCTTCAGCATTGATTTTAAGAATTGTTAGTAAACACAAAGCAATGTAATAGCATATTTAAAACAGAAACAGTTATTTACGTCATACCAATGAGATGGGGCTTAATGGAATCTTTTATTTTCCATTGATGTTCTCATGGAACCTGGTCATCACTGCAGAACTCCAGTGGCTTGGAATTATCAAACAGCACTTACTCTTACTCGTTGTTCTCTTGTGTATCCTCGCCTTATTCTCGATATCACTTTCCTCATCTCTTCAGAAAAATGCCCCTACAAATTTCATGGTTCACTTCACTGAAATGTGACAAATATTGTATGACAGAAAAAAGAGCGAGTAAGCCGTCAGTCTACAGCCCGGCCTCCGTCTTACAGAGGCAAAGAGCGGCCACCCTGCCACTCATGGACAACCCTAAATATCTGTTTGGTTGTGTGGTCCTGTTACTGTGTGTGTAGTGTCAGTAAATAGCTAAGCAACTAAGCAGAACATCTCATCCATGAAAAAGTACCAAAGCTCAATGCACTGTGAATGCAAGTATCCATCCATTATTCATTCCTGAAATAGCACTGACAGACAAATGTGCACACATAGCCAGGGTGAAATGATAACACAAAAACTCACATCACACAAAACAGTGCAGCAGTGCCAGGGTTTTGCAAATATGGAAAGAATATGTAGAACTATCTAACTTGTACCTGTCCCCAACCTGACAGTACCAGTTTAAATATTAACACGTCGCTTATGTTTTTTTCAGTATTGAAGCGTGACTAATTGACCTGCATCAATTGCGTAAAACTCAGAGAATTAACTGGTCTAGGAGCAATTAACAACACATTGCTATATCTGAACTGGTAATTGGCTGATCTAAAGAAAGAGCATTCCAAAGCACTGACTCAGAGCTCCATGGGGCTTTCAACAGGAAGAAAAATGAGTTGAGATCTTTTAGTGTGCTCTTCCATTTTAAAACGACCTCTGCCCACTAATGACAGGGCGCATCACTGAGCTAGCTGTACAGGTGCCAGACACAGATAGGAATTAGCTTGTTAAATATTTAATATACAAATTTTCGGGTGATTTTTCTTTTCCTAAATCTTTAATGAAGATTTCAAACAAAGACTAATCAACAGCCCTAAAGATAACAATCGTCTTGCAAAGAATGTGTAATTGGCTCCACAGCCTTATCAGGGTCTCTTTAATGCACATGTACAGTACAGTTCTAGTCTCTCTCTCTCTCTCTCTCTCTCTCTCTCTCTCTCTCTCTCTCTCTGTTTCTCTCCGTCTCTCTTTCTTTCTCTCTCTCATGCACACAAAACCAGTAAAATGTGGGTAAAACAGTAAAATGTATGAAAAACTGAAAAACTGCTGCAAATCATGAAAATAAGAAAATCATACAGATAAAAAAAAAGTGTGATCTCTGTCATTTTAACACTGTCATTGGTATTGATTTGTGTATTTGAGGAAAAACTGATGATCCCCTTGGATTTTCACACACTGCGGTCTTTATAGTTTATACTGAATGGTGCAAAAAACAAAAAACATCAGTGAGCAGAGGGTCTTCGGGCTGAAGCACTCTTTGATGAATGAGATCAGAGGACAACAACCAGACTTAGTTCAGCTCACATGGAGTATATAGCAACTCAAATAGGCATTATTTTCAACTGTGGTGTACAAAAAATAATCTTGGAACACACAACACATCAAACCTTGAGGCATATGGCCTACAACTGCAGACCATAACCTGCTCTACTCCTATCTGCTAAGATCAAGCATCTAAAAATATTTTCTTCAAATGTTTCAGGGAAACCTACTTAAGTTAGAAATCTATAGTTATAATGTATAATCATACTGTGTGATCAAAATTCTGGATCTATTGGCAAATGTATTTAAAAATATAAATGACATCAAATACTCAAATTTACTTGGGCTCAGATTAAGATTTCATATACACTGAATACAAGAATGAGGAACATTTCTTAATGTACAGTACCAGAAGTGATGTTGTTACTTGCAGAGATGATTTCCTCACTCTGTGCAGGGAGTGTTCAGGACTCAATCATCGTTTTCCCTGTCCAAGCAGCCTGGCTGAAGGCCAGACATACAAGTGCATTGTGTGGACAGTTGCCCCCTACGGATCCAACTGCTGACCGGCCAGCATCAAGCACAAGCAAACCCTGCATGTCATGGAGATGCAGAAGCTCCGGATGCTCCGGGTACTTGGCCTCACCCAGCTAGACCACATCACAAACAAAGTAATGCCACTAAGAGAGAAAATGCAGAAGGCCCATTTGTGCTGGTATGGACATGACACACGTGTTGGCGAGCAGTTGGTGGCTAAGATGGTCCTGCACCTCAGCACAGAACGATAACGTGAAACAAGTGGCTTGAACAAATCAACAAAGACACATGACTTGCCAACATCGTTCCCAATGATGCTCTTGATCGTAAAAAGTGGAGAACTGCATGCAGAAAAGTGGATCACTCCCCCCCACCCAGGCAGACAACACTAGAAAGAAGAAAAAGAAGAAGGGGAAAAAAAGAAGAGATATCTTCTTCTTCTTCTTCTTTTTCCTAGCATTTGTCCTGCCTTGGTGGGGGGTCCGCATTTCTGCAAGCTATTCTTCACTTTTATGTGGAGAATTCATTCAACTTTGAACATGGCATGGTTGTTGGTGCCAGACGGGCTGGTCTGAGTATGTCTGAAACTGCTGATCTACTTGGGATTTTCACTCACAGCCATCTGTAGTGTTTACAGAGAATGGTCTGAAAAAAAGAAAATATCCAGTGAGCGTGAATTCTCTGGGTGAAAATCTCTTATTGATGCCCGAGGTCAGGGAAGAATGGCCAGACTGGTTCGAGCTGATAGAAAGGCAACAGTAACTCAAATGACATCTTGTTACAACCAAGGTGTGCCAAAGAGCATCTATGAATGCACAAGACGTCAAATCTTGAAGCAGATGTGCTATAGCAGCAGAAGAAAACGCCAGGTGCCACTCCTGTCAGTTAAGAACACGAAACTGAGGCTACAATTCACATGGCCTCAGCAAAATTGGACAACAGAACATTGAAAAACTGTTGCCTGGGCTAAGGAGTCTCAATTTCTGCTGCCACTTTCAGATGATAGGGTCAGAATTTGGCCTAAACAACACGAAATCTTGGATCCATCCTGCCTTGTATCAACAATTGAGGTTGATGGTGGTTGTGTAATGGTGTGGAGGAGATTTCCTGGCGCACTTTGGGCCCCTTTGTACCAATAATTTTTTTTTTAAATGCCACTGCCTACCTGAGTATTGTTGCTGACCAGGACCTTTATGACCACTATGGCACAAAGCTAAAATCATCTCAAACTGGTTTATTGAACATAACAATGAGTTAACTGTCCACAAATGGTCTCTCGACAGTCGCCAGATCTCAATTCAATAGAGCACCTTTGGGATGTGTGTGGAACAGAAGATTCACACCATGATAAAAATCACCTGATTATCATGGGTCTCATGTAACTTTTTTTTACCATGCTATTATTTATCTATTAATCTTCAAGACAGTCAATCTTTATTTTTGTTAAATGCTGATTTCTAACCCAAAAATAGGCAATAATTTCCTTTGAACAGTTGATCCTGAGATCTGTCTGCTACCTAAGTAGCAATTTTTGGGGTTGGTTTTTGAAAATCTACTTGACAATACTGTTCTTGCAAGAACTGTTGCAATACACCTAACCTTTGTCTTATACATACAATGACCAACCAGAACATTACGATCACCTAACTTATACTAAGTACTGTAGTTTCCTATTCTTTCCACTATAACAGTGATGCGCTGTGTGTCCTGACACCTTTCTATGGAAACCAGCCTTGACCTTCTGAGCAATTTGAGCTACAGTAGCTCAGACTGCTCAGGGCAACCTTCGCTGCCCATGACCTTGTTGCTGGTACACTGGTTTCCCTTCCTTTGACCACTTGTGGTAGGTCCTGACTGTTGCACACCGGGAACATCCCACAAGAGCTGGCCCATGTCAAATTATATCAATATATTGTTTGCCAATGTTTCTGCTTCCATCAAGTTAACTTCAGAGACAAGGTGTTCACTTGCTGCGTAATATATCCCACCCACTTACAGGTGCGACTGTAAGAAGATATGATGTACCAGCAATAGGTCCATGGGTGGCCCAGACTAACTGATGCACATGGGGAGTCATGGCTGGCCCATGAAGTCCAAGCTCCCGTTGTTGAAATTGAACAGTGCATTGCTTTCTATGGTGGCAAAAGTGGCGCCTACGGTACTCTTGCAGAAGGTCTATACACACACTCACACTCACACATTCTCCTTGTCCTCATCAGAGGGAATAGATAAGGATGCTGATAGCCCTGCTGTATTACCTCCTGGTTTAGATATTTCACACGTCCACCACATGACTGCTTAGGGTAGATAAGACACTACAAACTGAATTAGAGGACTATTTTATTTGAATCAATAGCCATAAAAGAGAAAAGACCAAATTTGTTTATTTTAACTTTAAGCCCATGAATCTTATAGAAAAAAAGAGAAAGATATTCCCCGTGGAGCTGTGTGTAAATGAGTGTGCTCTTTTTTCAGTATTATTTGATTTGGGCAATTCTTCTATAAGTGCGATTTCAGCACAAAATTATACACCTTTTCGTGTTACGAACAATTATTCAACTGCTTTGAATAATATTTTGGAGCACTATATGAAAAAAAAATCCTTTCCCCCCTCCTTACTTTTGTTGTTTATTTTGCAAATGAGACACAACTAGGAAGGGAACCCTTATATAAAAGCCCGGCCATGCACATCATGCATATCATGCTATATATAATATATATATATTCATCTTTTACATGCATCACCTTCTTACATGAGGATAACGGTGTGGACACACACACGCACACACACACATGCGCGCACACATGCGCGCGCACGCACACACACACACACACACACACACACACACACACACACACACACACACACACACACACACACACACACACACACGCAGGAGGCTCAGGAAAAGAGCTGACTTAACCATTTTTCTCCATTTCACAAAAGTAGCTGCACTGGTGTCAACATGATGAATGAGGGCGAGTGGAGAGAGAGAGCACACTTACTGTAGGCTAGATGACTCCTCCTGAATGCCCATGCCCAACACAATATATAAATGAAGGAGTGAGAAATAGTGCTATAATGAGCACTAACGTGTGTTTTGACAACACCACAGCAAGACCTTTCACACATTCAAATGTTTTGCTAACACTTTTTGCTCAGAAACATTTTACAAACTGTGCGCACTGTTTGTGCATCCCATAGATCACTGAATATGCATACGCTGAATACATTAATATTTTCAGTCACTACAGTCACTGCTCGTACGCCTATATGCAAACATACTGTAGATGGTAATAATTTATTGATGGAGCTACCAAAAGCATCATTTTATTCGAAGTTTCCGTTCTAAACTCGGGAGCACCCAGAAGCCATCTGAATAACACTATATGCATTACCGCAGCATATGATCACTGCAATCCCCACCCCCAAGACGCACATATACATACGCACTTTTCAAGCATCTACCCCCAACTCCAAGTCTCCCACACTCAGGGGAAAAAGCAAGGGGGGGGGGGGAGTTTATGACTTCGTTTTTGCAGCAGCCATTAAATGTGAGAGGCGGATTAACGACTAGCCCCAACATTTTACAATGTTTGACTGAAAAGATGCATGGTTGCCACACTCATCTAAACGCATGTCCAGCACTGCTCCAGAGAAGAGTGAAAGGCATTTCAAAATGTCAGGAGAAAAAAAAAAAAGAGTGTGGGAACTAACAAGGCTAAAACATATCTTTCTGCTTTTGCCTCTACTGTTTACGAGTGTGTCGTGGGTTGAAAGCGACACCAGAGCGCATTTTGCTCGGGGGGGCTCTGCATTTAATAGCAGGCCTGGAGGTGGAGAAGAGCAAAGATAAATGTTTGGTACCACCTGCTGGACAGTAGATGTCACTTTGGAGAAAAATGAAGAGTGGTTATAACCGAAGGTTCAACACTACCACTTACACTCCAACACAGCAGACATCAAGCAAGCGTCAAAACATATTGCCATGTTTAGCTCAGGGTCATTTTTAAAAAATATATATATATTGTTAATTAAAATCCAACTTTTATTAGTTCATTTTTTAAAAAGTATTCGGTCTATACATGACAAAAGTTATGCAGCCCATTGAAGGGATTTATGAACAGACGTTAAGATGGACTAGACAGAACACTCACGCCGTATTTGTGATAAAATAGGCTGGCAGAGGATAATGTAGTGAGAAAGCCTTTTGTGAATTCCAACATGATCAATACATATTTCTGTTTCATATTATGGTGGATGCACTTTACTGCATCAGTCTGATGGGAACCATATCAATTTAAGCATTTAAAACAAGCAAGGACATGAATCACCACTATTCATTATTTGGTGCGTCCATGAATCGAATCCTCAAAAACTAATCTTGGCAGCGGTGCTCGGCTAGGTGAAAACATATGAATTGAAGTGTTCAAATCAATAAACGCATCATACTTTTATAGCCTGATGAGAGTTTCGCATACAAAAGCAGCAATGAGTCTTCTCAGAACACTCCCTGCTATGTATTATAGTGATACACTCTGGCAGCGCATCAAAGGTGCAGCATCTCCTTTTTAAAGATACTTTTACCGTTTCAAATTATTGTATATTATTAAGAATTAATATTACCGACATTTGACTTCAGTACAACATATATTATATATATATATATATATATATATATATATATATATATATATATATAGACTTCAGTACATACAGTAATATGACACTTTGACACTACATAATGCTAACAATGTAAAAATGGAAATAACACGATCATTATTTTACTTTTTTACTATTAAACATTTACTTTGTAATTAGATTCATTTTCTAAACATCTATTGTAGAGAGGAATTTCATGTGAACGAGTCAAGCAAAAGTTAAAATGTAAAAGCCTACATATTATCTGCTTTAATATTACAGTAACTAACTACCATAATTATAGTTGTACAACTGCTTTTATTAGGATTATTAATTATAGGATAACTTTAAATGTCTTTATGGGCCAATGGGAATCTTTGATAGAAAGCAGTTCTGGGTAAATCCACACCTTTACGCATAAACAACACTTGAAATTATTGTAGAATGGTGTTTGCAATACCACTATTAGGTCAGGCCATAATGTGAAGTGCAATGAGATAATCACAAGAGACCAGCCCTATAAAAATTAAATGAAAAGTCATTGATGGTATATATGTATGAGAGAAATGGGGGTTAGCAAATGCACACCTTTATTAAAGCTGCAGTTTATATAGCTATGGGCAAAAATCATGGATATTGCCGGTCCCTTGTCAAACTTAAGTGTAAGAGCAATGTACATTGTAGGGCAAGCATTATATCCAAACCAGCAGGAGAAGACAACTCAGCTTCCCTAAGGGCTAAAATTACATCCAAACTGATTAATACAAGCTCTTCTACAAACATTCCTACAGTTTCCTCATCACCCTACTCACTCTTCATTTATACCGGCCCTTGTTCTCAGCACTTTAATTGTAATGGCCCGATGGTAAGCTGTACTAGATAAGATAGAGGCCTCCTCATTCCTATAAACAACAGAGAAAAAAAACACATCTCTTCCCATTCAAGAAGCCTGAAATGAAGAAGATGAGTGGATTCTTATCACCTTCTTCACCTCCTAATTTCTAAGACATTGCTGGCTTAATAATGCAAAACTTCCACTTAAGTTACACTGCAATTATCATTACGGTTTTTCCCGTTAATTTTTGATGAGCAACTAGCAAGGAAACAAATCTAGACGCACTGCAAAAACGTTAACCAAAGGCAATCATGCAGGATTATTATTTCTTTGTCAGATTTTATCGCTGTAAAGCCTTATACACCTCTCTGCCTCCATTGTAAAAGGGCAATTTGGTCAAAATGGTCCATTTCTGTATTATAGACTAATGATTAAATAAAGCTGAATGCAATATGACTGTAGCACACATCTTTACCTTCTTAAAACACATTTCCTACAATGTTCCTGCAATATACTGTAAGATCAAGCAAATGAGATTGTTGTAGTCATTAAAGGTAAAGTTAAAAATAATGTGTCTCCTGCACACACATGTACACCCCGCACACAAATGCACATTGTATATAGGACAGCATGTGAATAGTCAGGTTTTAAAGTTGATGTGTTGGAAGCAAGAACGATGGCCAAGCATAAAGATCTGAGCAATTTCGATGGGGGTACAAATTGTAATGGCTAGACATCTGGGTCAAAACATCCCCAAAACAGGTCAGGGCTTATGGGATATTCCTATATGTGGTGAGATAGCTCCTAATAAAACATATCAAAGAAAGAACAAATGGTGACGCATCAACAGCTCATAGTCACTCAAAACCCATCAGTGGCCAAGAAGGTGGCCTGTCTTGGACAAATCACATTTTCTTTTACATGTGAATGGCCGAGAGAGTGTGTATTGCTTAACTGGTGGATGGCAAGCCAGTAAAGGCACTGTGATGCTCTGGGCAATGCTCCTCCAACCCATTCTGAGCATGACTGCAGTGTGGCAAGGAGCATTATCCTGCTGAAAGAGTCCACTCCCATTAGGGAATGTCATTGACATGAAGGGGTGTTTTGGTCCGCAACAATGTATAGGTAGGTGGTTAATGTTAAAAGTAATATCCACTTGAATTCAGGGACCCAAGTTTTCACAGCAGAATACTGCCTCTCAGACCCCGAGTGTTCGCCCCTATTATCCGGAGATCACTAGTCCGATCCCTGGGTGATGCTATAGCCTATCACAGCCGAGAGCTAATTGGCCAAGCTCTCTCAGCGGAGTGGAATGGGAGGCACTTAGTGCTATCACAGTAAGTACGCCTCTACGGCCAATCAGGAGTGTCTGTGAGCTCTGTGAGGTTGTAGTAGTCTAAGTTGGAGCCCTCTAGTGACGGGGAAGAATTGGTCATGACTAAATTAGGGAGAAAATCTGGGAAAAATCTCCCCCCACCCCCCCCCGCTAAAAAAAAAGGAATACTGACTCTTTACTCCTCCACCATCCCACCTTCTTCTTCTGTCACTCAGTGTTCTAGTCCTGATGCTCACGTATGCATTATAAGCCTTTCTGGTGAAGGGCAAGGGTTAGCCTGGGCACTGTGTGCTCTGATACCTGTGTTTCACAGTACTCTTCTGCGGCATCGGACCAGAGGGGCAAGCCGCCTCTATCTACACATGTGAGCCTTGAACATCAATGATCATGTCACCATTTTGTTCACTTGTCCTTCCCTTTTGTAGGTATTAACCACTGTATACTGGGAACAGTGCATAAGACCTGACATTTTGGAGATGCTCTGACCCAGTCATCTAGCCATAACACTTTAGCCCATGTTAAAATCTGTCAAATCCTTACGCTTGGCGATTTATTTCTTTTTTTTTACTCTTAATACATCAAGTTTGAGAAATGACCATTCACTGGATGCCTAATATATCCCAACCATATATATTAAAACCTTGAGCAAAAAAAGTCAGAATCTCATACATCAGGCTTGGCATTGCATGTCATTCGTAATTCCTGTCATTTCCATCTGATATGCTAGGGAGGAAAGAATATGATGAGAGATTAACTCATCACTTCTGATGTCAACTGATGAAGGAAGGACAGCTTTCTATAATCAGTGTCATGTCTCCATGCTTCAAAGGACTCCCAACTCTTTCCAACAATCACTGTAAACCATCAAAACTTTCTAATTAAAGCAGTGTCACTACAATTCTGATGTGAATCCAGCGATTTGGCCACAGGGGCTCATGACAAGTGCTGATACAGGCCAAACCGTTCTTGTGTAATTACAATTAGAGAACGCTCATTTGGAGGAACCAGAAGCGTGAGAAAGGGAGGATAAGATGCTGTTTTCAAAAAAAAAGGTAAGAGAGATCATTAATAGCCACACCGAGCACTAAACACGTCACCAGCATTGGGCACTGGGAAATGTTTATTATGTTTAAAAGCATTCAGAATGTAGACTTGCAAATATTTATTTCTTACATGTTTCCTCCTATACTTAACGGATATTTGGTACTGAGCAAGCGTTTTTTCATCCTCTGACATGCTTCCCGATGGCTCATACAGTTTTACAGCTTTCCTGGCATGAAGCTTTTGCTAAAGGTGCAGTATAAATGCCATCTCTTGCATGTTTTCCTTATGGCAGAGTTGTGCAGTCCATAAGCACCGTGATTTATACCTTAAGCAAACAGAGCACCCAGACAGCCAGGAGGGGATATTGTCTGTGCCACATTCCACAACAGTAATTGAGTTGGGATTGATCGCTTTCCTAGCAATTAGATTTCCATTGACAAATCTGTAAAAGCTGAACACATAAAGAAGCACAGGAGCAGTGGTCAGGTGCAATCCTTGCTCCCTCACCATTCACTTCCAACCTCAGACTCGTCTATCATCTGTGCAGGAATAACATACTGTACAGCCCCCTATCTGCCAGGCTTAGTCCTGATATCTCAGGAAAAGGAACGGGAAACTATTTTTCTGGTAGCGTTTTTTTTTTTTTTTTTTAAGTTGGAACTAATCATGGCACGGATTCTGTATAAACAAATCGTATGTGTAAAAGCATCGTTTCTGCCACAACATACTGTACCACAGGCTTACAAATGAAAAGACAAGGAGCAGTGTTACTGAATCACGAAGCTCTCTTAGTGCAGCCTAATTAAAGCTATAAGAAGCATTAGTTTAGAGGACAGCTCTTGGATCAGCAAAATGCTGAGTTCTTTAGGTTTATAGCTTTTTCTTGCTCAGTTGTCAGGGCGTGTCATTTTTCTTTTCCATGTGCACAATGTGCATGCTCACAGATAAATACCATTTCTAGTTGCAGTTTACTGTTTGTAAACTTTTAACCAATAATAATAATAATAATTATTATAATTTATGAAAAACATCTATAAAAGAAAAATGCATTAGTAAGAACTGATGTATGTAATCTTGAAATAAATTAGTAGGTAATCAGAAAAACAATGGGTAAAAAAATCACATTAATAATTGAAACGCCAGCTCTCACGATTACCCAGGTTCTCAGTATGCTCTCAGGGGGTCGAAACATTGTTTAGGGAGACGTAAGTGAATTTGACTAACGATGTTCTTAGTGTGAACAATAGAGACAAATGTTACTTTAAATGTAAAATACTTAAATCTGGCTTTCGGTGGCTCCAGGCAAATATCATTACTCACGTGGGGCCCACCTCGCTCAGCGAGTGCTTGTACAACCAGATGATGACTTTCTCTAACTCAATTCATCATGCAGGCCCTTGTATGGGCTGAGGGCCTCGATGTAGGGTCCCTGCTAAGTAGGAGATCTGTAACAGCTGTAGCTGATACTGAGAGGAGTGCTCAGAGCTGCTCAACTCCCCATTTAAAACAGCATCTAGTGCATGTTAAAGTGCAGTGCACAACAACACTTCTCATTTGATGGATTGCTCTTCATTTCATTAATTTTTTTGCAAATAGCAGATGTGGGTTCTAAAATTGTCTTATTGAACAGAGCGCTTCACTGCCCCATAGCGTATGCATCACCAGGGCTTTGTCACCTATTGATGGGACATCCTCGTCTACTTATATTCAGCACCTTTAAATAAGACAGAGCAATAAAAATGAGGAAAAGGCACATTTGGGAATTTCCCATTTTCCTTAAGGGAACTCAAATAAGCTCCATTATTTTGTCCCTGACACCATATATGCCAAGGAGAGGAACTGAGTGCTTTGTTGGCGATATGTTAGAGCATGTGAGACTGCGCCTGCACCTTCACCTCTTATAGGTCCTCATCTGAAAAGAAAAACAAGCCTGAATACATTCCCTATCTATAGGTTGGTTTCTAATTTAAAAAATAAATAAATATATAAAACCGTGCAAAGCACTGACATGGGAATCAGGAAAGAAAACAAAAAACACCACCAAAAACAAAAACAAAAATTATTATTTATAAATAATATTTAATTAATTTGTTTTAAATAATAGATGGACTGCATGCATTTGCAAACATTTTTATGATGTCAGCCTTGGCTTCACCGGACTCTTTTTTTTTTTTTTTTTTTTCAATTTTAGTCCAAAACAGGGAGAGACAAAGGAAGAGACAAGGGAGTAAGAGAGAAAAAGAGATTGAGAGAAAGAGAGAGAGAGAGAGAGAGAGAGAGGGAAAAAGGAAAAAGGGGAGGCTGGCGGAGGCTGAATTAAAGAGGCTTTTTGTCGCGTTTAATATCAATTCATTCCATGGACTGCTGACACAGGCAGTCCGGAGAGCCCAGGATTTATGGCTCCCTCTAATGGGCATGCTCCGAATCAAAGGCCTGTCATCAGCACAACCCACCCTGCATAGTGCTCACTCACTCACTCACTCCCTCAGTCCCTCACTCACTCTCCCCAACCTGCTCTTCATTCCTCTCCCATCTGAAGCGTACACACTTTTACAGCTTCAATACTTTGATGCACAGGATACCAGGACCTCGAGTACGCTCTGATAGTGTACAACCAAACACTTTACTCTTATCAGGGCGCTCACACTGGCAAGAGCAACATGAAGAATGGCTGCTTGGGATCTAAGCTTTGATAAGACTGGCTCTCGGAATAGAAGCAAAGAAGAAGAAATCCTGAGAAGAGGTATTTAGGTACAAGACTGCTGTTAGGAATACAGAGTAATGTGAGACAGACAGAGCGTAAAAGAACATCACTCACACAACTAGAATCAACTGCAACATAGTGTGCAGGCACATGTAAACTCACCACTCGAAGGCCACACACACACACACACACACACACACACACACACACACACACACACACACACACACACACACACACACACATACACGCCCCCAACACTGACCTGCCCAGCTCGGGGTCTCCATGTACATCTGGCTGTGGCTGAACGGTGGTGAACCCTCACTGCCGCCACAAAAATCTTTGAGTCCTGTAAAGCAAAAACAGAATAAGTGACTTATATATTGATGTAATGTATATGATATTTGACTTTCACTGCAAAATGCAATAAATCTGGCCGATTTTTTGTCTATAACCATAAAAAAAACTTTAAAGTATCCTTTTTTTTTTAAATGTACATGTTTTTTTGATAAATAAAGGCAATAGACGATCAAATTTCTTAGCAAACCAAGACACATCCATGAAAAAACCCAAATGCATGGCTTACGTCTGTCAAAAAAGTGGCTGTTATGTATAAACTAAATGCGTTCAATATATTTTTGAAGAATGCTGAAGCCAAGAAAAAGAATTTATACAGTATGGTACTGTACGGTGTGCAGTTTTTCCAGCAGACTACTATAATAAAGTTTGTCTTCATAAAGCTGTCGTAAATGGAACTAGTAGAGCAGGAAGATGATGATGCTTTGTAAATGAACATTTCTGTATGGTATTTAATGTTTCTCATGCTCCTCAACAATCTGATTTATCAATTATGCTAAAAAAAAAATAAAAAAAACCTGGGGAAAGGATTTATAGTGTTTTGCAAAGTAATACAAAATCACTGACTATACAGTATAGAGTAATTACGTGTATTTAGCTGACAGTGTTGAGTGAATAAATGACTAAAATATACGACAATTTGCGACTCATGAAAAACAAACAGTTCAAGCACGGAACATGAATAAATATAAATATGCGAATAGAAATGGATTCACGCATCATTGCAAAAATACTCATTTTAATATCTTATTGAGTACACAATGAAGAGGAACAGACTAAGTGCTGCAGATTAGTTCTAACAGCGAATAAAAACAATGTTATTCATTCTACTTATGTTAAAAATGCTTTTCGTTGCTGATTTTACCTTGATGTTAAATACACATTTGTAAATGCAGAAGATCAGAAGGGCAGGGTGACATCCCAAGTCACTTTTTACATGCTTCACTTCTATAAGCAAGCTTTTTTAGCGTCCTCAAATTGCTACATGCTAATCTGCCATCTTGTCCGGTCAGGAAGATCCTAAAGCACTGGCTCTCCCCTTTCCTAATGAATTGTGTCCAATTGACTCTTTTTGAATAAACACAGCTGAGGCCAAGACAGACAGAAGGAGACTAGATCACTCCATTAGCCGTCTCTATGTGCGAGTGTGTGTGTGTGTGTGTGTGTGTGTGTGTGTGTGTGTGTGTGTGTGTGTGTGTGTGTGTGTGTGTGATACCATGTGTTTTCTCATAACAATCTCATCTACTGTTACAGTGTGATAAATAAAGAGAGGTATTAATCAGGTTGAAACAGAAAGTGTGAGAATCCTCTGAGCACAGGACAATGCCCCC
>JAAGKR010002198.1:20326-101139 GCA_011419295.1 Clarias macrocephalus
CCCCCCCCCCCCCCCCCCCACACACACACACACAAAGCAATTGGCCAAAATGGCTATTTCTGTACATTACCATAATTACACCACCTTAATAGCCTCTATTGAAGGCTATTCTGATTAATTATGTATAGTGCCTGAGCAATATCCACAAAGCTTGATAAAAATGTTGTTCTACTGTTTCATTAAATAGTTAACATTACTATGATGTATAGAGTAAGGGTGTTTAAATATATATACTTAGAAAAGATCTTTTCACAGCTTGTTTTTCATATTCTGTTTCACCCCTTTCAGCTGTTGCTTTTCTGCGGTCAAGAGTAGATGTGTGTGAAGTCCGAAAAACTGCAGCTCCTCCGGGAAATCCTGTCCGGTCTCAGCAGGAATGAATTCCTGGTGAATTGCTACAGTACATGCAAGCCCAAAAATTGTTCCCCAGAATGGGAAAGAAATAAGCTGCACACGGCATATCAACAACTCCCTGGACGCGTCCATATGCTCACTAAAAAGCGTGCAGGTGTAGCACATTATATCAGGCAAGGTGCTGAGCATTCTTTCCTTTAAACAAAACGAACAAAAAAAAAAATCCATGGTGTGTACAAAAGATTGTAATTGTTTTGGTCAATGAAATGAACTGTGTCAGACAGTTGAAGCGGCTGCAAGAAAGCCAGCACAATTATTCGCAACAAACTATAACAAATCTGTCTTATTAAGCAAAAGCAGCTGCTCCTAAATAGCAACAAGACATGATAGTATCTTAGAATGCATTGTAATGATTATTTCACTGATCATACAGATTCCATATGCTCCTGTAGATATATTAATGTGTGAGAAACTTTGCTAAAGCTCTATATGATGTATGATATGTAGTTCTACAGTATGTGTGTCTAGATGCTCCTCAGACATTGAACCCTTGAGAATATATTGATCTAGTCCCTACAGATCTCTCTCTCTCTCTCTCTCTCTCTCTCATTCTCTGTGATACACAAACACACTACACACACCCACACACACCCTGTCTGTATTGATTTCATTCCCACAGAGCATAGCTCTTGGTCCCTCGTTTTCCTCCAGCTTCTCTCTGTGTGTAATGAATTGCTATGCAATTGCTCGAGCATTTTGGGAACGCAGCCAAAACAATTTGTTATTTCATCACAAATAATTAATATTTGTTTCTTTTCCTGTTGTGCCGGAGCTCATTAATTATTTGGATAGTAAAAAAACGGGGGATAAATAACACAAAACTGAAGATCACTGTAGCAAAAACAATAAAATAACAATCACTTATGCTATGCTGACACTGGGAAAAATTACAATAATAATAATAATAATAATAATAATAATAATAATAATAATGAAGACTGTTTGCCAAGAAATTCAGTTTCCTAAACACCAATTCAGTAATTGAGTGCAGTAGTATTGTGTAAAGTAATGTCTTAATGCAATGACTTAACTATAAAGTGCTGCTGGGGGCTGAAGCTACTGTACACCACAGAAATGCTGCCAGCATTTTTGAGTTCATGACTTTGGCTAACGTGATTCATTAACACAGGGGTTGTGACTGGTGTCCAGATGCGGAGCCAGAAAAATATTTCCAGCACACTGTACTGTGTACATAAAATAAACATAAATGCAGTGGTATTTGAGTTAGAGATTTCTACGAATCTACAGAGCAGATCATCTGTTGCAGTTTGTACAGTAACATGCATTTATGTTAATTATTTAGCTAAAGGCCGCTCAACAGATTGCAGCCGAACTACAGGACTAAATGCATCGTGTCAGAAAGCAGAGCCTCCCATAGATTTTTGAGTTTTTTCACCCTTTGATTAGTCTTTTTTGTGTAAAAAAAAAAAAAGTATAAAGATGGATAAACCGAGCTGTATGTGTTTATTCTCCCTCATGTCATGCAATAGCATGCATGCCCTGGTTGCAAGAAGTAGCACTATGCAACTAAACACAACCACTTTTTCTGTCATATAGTCATAAAGTAATAATTAATGGTTAAGTATTAAAATTTGGCATCGGAATAAACATAGAGTATGTATGACCTATCTAATTCACACAGATTCGTTCAAGCTGGAGGATGCCGGTGTGTGTATTTGTGTGCAGGTTTTTGGGTATGTTCAGAGTTTTTCATTTTTCTTATCCTTTGTTCTATAATAATAATAATAACAATAATAATAATAATAATAATAATAATACATTTAATTCAGTGATTTTTATACATTTGTATATGACAATTGTTCAATAAAAATGATTTTTATTAAAAATGAAAAAGGATTCAAATGTGTTCATCGTTGCCATCCAGTCAAGTTAGTTGCTTCATGACCAAGGAATTTTATTCAAATAGACCTTTAAAAATGATAGTTAAATACCCCTGCATTACATGACATGTGCAGATACAGAATGCAGGACAGAACCTGCTGCCATTCTCACCATTTGCAAAACCAGCTTCCTTTTCCTGTGATCTAATGTGACTACTATTGTCATTTGACCCTCACACTCCTGACCGCAGAGTAACATTTAATAAGATAAGATGACCCTACATCAAAACAAAAGGGACAGTGTGTAGAATTTTGTTTCTATTTCCAAAGGATTGTTTACAGCCCGAAGTAAGCGTTATGCTATTAGAGAGGACAGCGTGGTAGTGTGGGAGGCTATATTGATTTAGTAACACACATTTTACCAATCAAAGGAGAGCCTAGTATTCACTATTTGCTTGTATACATTGCACATTCAGAGAAAAGAAAGGAGAGAAAAGAGGCAGATGAAAGTGTATTTGAGGAACATGTCCTTTCAACACCAAATGAGAGGTAGATGAAAGAAAAGGGAGAAAACTGCCCAGAGCTGTGCCCGAACACAAAAGGACAATTTGAATTTGTAATGTTCCATCGGAATCCTTCTGGATTCTCCATGGCTTTACAAAGCAGATTAGACTAGCATGCAACAGGGCACACTGAATAGAGCTGTTACTCCATTCATCCTGCCTTCAGAGAGTTAATATCCACACACACACAGACACATGGTTATAGACCGTCGATCTGTTGGCCACCCTGACCTGGAAACACTAGTGAATGACAAATCAAATACTGTACATCTCCTCTGGAGGCAGAAAAGCAAGTCTGGAAAAAAATAGACTAATTACAGCCTGTAATTTGATTTTGCATAATCAGGTGGTAGAAGATGGCATGAAAGCTGAGCCCTCTATAGTGTCAGTGCATATAGGGGCTATTTAGTGACTGCTCTGGGAGCAGATCCAATCGGAATGGTATTAAGATTTCTAACAGGAAGCCTAGTATGAGCAGTGAATCTCAAAAAGAATTTACACTTAGCACTGTCGCCCTGAACCTCCAGGGTCCGGGTTCTATTTCCAGCCAGGCTCGATTTCCGTCTCTGTGTGCATGGAGTTTGCATGTTCTCCCCGTGATTGGTGGGTTTCGTCCGGGTTACACCGGTTTCCTCCCACAGTCCAAAGACATGCAGATTAGGCTAATTGGCGTTCTCAAATTGCCCGTAGTGTGTGAATGAGTGTATGTGTGTGCAATGTGATGGATTGGCACCTTGTCCAGGTATCCCGCCTTGTGCCCTAAATCTCCTGGGATCGGGGAACCCCGAATACAGGATAAAGCGGTATAGACGATGAGTGAGTGAGTGAAAAGTACACCACTTATCAACCTCTAATCATAACCGTCCTACTGCAGCTTTGAACAAATATTGAGTCATTACAGTAATTTATTTAATCTCTTCTTTATTCTTTTCACTGTGAACTCCAGACAAAACAGGAGAATTGATGCTGGATGGAAAGCCAGGCCTTTGTAAGGCATTACTGTATGTGCGCACACTTTTACACATTCAGCCAGGCCCAAATAGACTACAGTCCGGTGTACAGACAGTTAAACTACCAAAATGTTTTTGAAAAATTCGAAGAAAAAAATAGAGCCTGAAGAAAACATGCAAATGGTAACATGCCAAGCAAAGCACAGACACCAGACCAAAAGCATTGTCTGCCATTGTTCTATCCCTAAGCACTTCTTATTCTCTCTGTATTTTCAGTAAGTGATTAATGTTTCCTGTTCTTGTTTACCTGTTACTGTAATAGTTTGACTTATTTCTTGTTACCCCTGTATAATTTGTCAATTTAAAACACTCTATTCAAATCCCATCAAAGAATCGTAAAAAGTACTTTAAGAACATTTTAAAAATACCTTCCTAAAGGAAGGTATTTCCTATTCTCGTCAAGGTTTTGAGTCCTTAGTAAACACAACAGTGTATGGTGTACAGTACAATGACTCTCTCTCTCTCTACAATGTAGCTCTCTCTCTCTCTGTCTCTTTTTCTCTCTCTCTGCCTTTATTTGTCCATTTACGTTTTCAGAGTTTTGATCCTTTCTTCGGCTTACGATTTTCAGATTTCCTCTAGGCTAAACACTATCATACTATAACATTATGGCACAAACGTATGCATACAAACTGCTACATGTATTATGTGGAGTGGAACAACTCTGTTGGGTCACCCCTCTCTTCTGAACATTAGTGTAACTGAAATATTAGTTGGAGCCAGACGTGATATCCTTTGTCTCATATTGCACAAGGTAAGCAGTAAATAGTGGCTCGTGCCATGGCGGTCTGGCTGAGATGTATGAGTGCTGCGAGCGCTCCCCAGCAGCCCTGCTCAACCACATGTAGCAAATGTTAATGAGAGTTCCCAAATGCCAGGCCACTCCGGAGACTCCGCCATTAACTGCCTGCTCTGATAAATAATACAGTGGGATGTAACGACTGCCGTGGACACATGCGGCACATGGGGGGTATGAGAAAGTGCAATGGGGTTGAATAATGTATAACACACTGAATTTCTCTAAAACTTGTCATCTGTGATGAAGATCCAACTCTGGTTGCTTTTCTAGTTAGCCTTGTTGCTGATTTAACTGTCAAGAAGTTGACAAAAAATAGTCAGAATGTGGGCTGTCTTCAGAAATGACAAGTAACAAAGTACAATTACTTTGTTACCGCACTTAAGCGCATTACTTATTTGCAGTATAAGTCTTCATAGTATTTAAAAAGATCAATGTATTTGTTTGTTTTCGGGCTGGGATGGGTTAAGGGGGAGTGGGTTGTTGTGATGGCAACCACTGATCTACGAAACAGATTCCATCCAATTTGTCTCTGGATTTTAAATTATTTTTGGCTCCTTTTTCTCAAACTGGTGCAGTTGTTAAGGTTTGATTAAATGTGATATAGCTAACTAGCTAGCATCCTAAGCAAAAGAGCTGTAAACTGGTTTGTCTTTCACACCAGTAACAATGTTAGTTTTAATAACAAGCTTATGATTATAATGTCTTGACACATCCTTGAACCATATTGTATTCTGTATGCTTGCAGTTTGGCCATGTTTAATTGCATATACTAATTGCATTTTGCTGGGTAATGCATGTGAATGTTGACCGGAGGTAATGTTGTACCGCGGTCATAAAATTAAGAATAAACACAATGTTAATCACCATTGGCCTGCGCTTAAAGAGGTTCCTAGATGGATGGATTATACTGGGGTAGCAGTGGTAGCAACTAGCTAGCCGAGCTACCAATGTAGCCTAATACAGTGGCACTTCTGCTTGTAGTGGACTACTTTCAACATTCGTTCGCTCCCGACCAGGAACAAATTGGACTTTTTAGCAAATGATTTCCGTAAAATTTGTCCCTGTTTAGGAACTCCACAGAACATGACCCAAAAAACATCATCCCAAGCTGAACATAGGCATGAGTGCATCACCCAAATCGCGCACATAAGAAAAGAATTTTGTGCTAAGTGGAGTGACGTCCGAGCCTTTACGAGATTTGTCATAGTTTGTTGTATACTTTATAACATGAACAAAATAAATCACAATTTACATATAGCTCATAGTGTTGGAAAACGGATTAATTGTATTTACAATAAAGCTGAATATTAAGTTTCTGTACTTCTGCCCCCTCGGGTTGTCATCCAGCACAGCCTGATGTGGGTTCAATCGCAGTACTAATCACCATCTCTTTTCTGAACAGGATTCTCATTTGAATCATATTATTACTGCGATATGAGTTTATGTAGGATAAACAAAACACGACGTGAAAAGAGAAACATACAATGTAAAGCAAAAAATGGAATTAGTGCGAGGAGGGAACTTAATATGAATTACGATTTGTCATAAAGAGAAGGCAAAAATACAAGACGAGAACAAAAACAGCAACAAACAAACGCATAAACAACGACATGGTTTATTTCCAATTTGAGATGATTTAGGAAAACATAAATAAACACTAAAACGTAACAAGGGTGTAAAGCAGGTTGTAAAAACCCATCACTCGGGCTGTGTTGGGGATGTGGGGGATGGGGAGACCGAGATCAAGCTTCTGATCACAAAATGTCGTTAGTTGGCCATTGGAAACTTTTTTCTCATCCGGATCAGGAGAACAACATGAGCTGGCTTTATAGCGCGAGATGAAAACTGGATTTTATAGTAATTATTTCGAAGCAGTGCGGATTTAGTGAGTTGTTAAATTGAAAATCAAGCCATCGTTGAAGGCAGTTAAACTGTCATCTGGTTTTCATTGGAATACTACAGTATATCATTGTATTATGGAACGGCTATAATTATGTTGCGAGTGCAAACATGAAGATTCCTGGTGCAAACACGGGAGCTGCATCTGGACCTGAGCTACTGACTCTGATAACATTGGCAGAGTAAGCTTTTTTTTTTTTCTTTTCTTTTCTTTTTTTTTTTTTACACCAAGTAAAATGCTTTCAGCACCAGAAACCCTTAATCCATGCTAGATTGGTTTTTAATTAGTTGAAGTCAGACTATGGCGTACATAGCCTATTCCCCCCCCTCAAAACAACTTTATTTATTGTTTATTGTTCAAATGCCTCAGTGATCTACAATTATTGAAAATTTAAACTGGCACCACTACCTTGTCCTCCAGCAATGTGAGCATTTTATCAGAGAGCATAGAAGGAAAGCGAAAAAGATAGATCACGGTCCTACAGCACTGAAGTGTGTTCTATAATATCTGAATTAATGTCAATATGCATATTTAGAAGTGCACTAAATGTAATAATCGACAACGAGTGCATTCACGGAAAGCAATGCTGTCAAGTAGTCATCTGAAGAAAAACTACTATACAGTATGCAATGCAACCTTTATTATAAAAAAACAATCTTAATGTCAAAGTGCTATCAGAAGGAAAACCAACAAGATGTCTGATTGATTATAGCAAAACAGGGTCTGATCAGAGAAATATTGCCTGGGATCGTCACGAAAAATTTGCTACAAATTTGCAACACACATACAGTAATTACAAATAAACTTGTAGTTAAGATTTATGGCCATCTGGCATCCAACAGCACATGAACTGTAATCGACAAACTTCTGCATTTCTGGATCTCTCACTAGTCGTGTTAAATATACTGTATGTAAGATATGAAGCGCTCAAGAGAACATTTCACGACCAAGCATGTAAATGAATATGAATAAACAGATATTGTCTTCTCACTCTTTGGGATAGGGAGGGTGTCGGTCCATCTGTGTACCAATGGGCACATTGGGCGACAAATACTCCCTTTCCTGGAGAGATATTTTTCATTTCATTGGCAGCTTCTTCTGGGACCGGGTTGTATATGAGCAACCCGGCAGTGCTGGGGTCCGAACTGGGATCTTCTAATCAGCAGTCTAACATCTTAACCACCGAGCTACCCCTGCCTCATACAATTATGCACACATAAACAAAAAAAAAGGGAAAAAAGCAAGCCAGGAAGGTTTGCAAAGAGACTGGGATACAAAAAGTTCATGAATGTGTAGCTGTAATTTATTTTCATTAGTAACTGCCAGTCAAGGTGGCAGCTTATGAGAAAAAGAACCAATACATCGATCTTATTAGAAATGATTGAACAAGGTCTAAGCAAAAATATGTAAAAAAAAAAAAAAAAAAAAAAAAAAACGCCACACCCACTTCAGGTTAAAAACCAAATATGCATAACAATATCTGAACCACAATGTAGATATAGATACATTGAGATACCTGAGTCAACATTGAGTCTTTGCTGTAAGCTACATAAGTGCCCTGTCATTGTGTAAACATTTATACTTGATATGCCTCTGTCACGCTGCAATTACACTGCCAAGCCTCTAGTTGGCGGCGGGGTTTCTACGACACCATGCAGAGTCTCTTGGCCACTCTCTGTTGAGATTTTTTTGTGTACTACAAAAAATGGCGAATGAAACTGAGCGGATCTTATTGGAGTTTCATTTCTGGAGAGGTACATACCGGCCACGCCCGAGGCCCGTACACTCTAGGGTACGTGGCTACGCGAGACCTACTGTATGGCGCAGACTTGATGCAGAAGCATAAATCAGCCTTTAAGGGTTTGTAACTCCTTAAATGCTTAAATAGGTATGAAAGGCGTATGTGGGATTGTATCTGCGATGGATGTGTTGGTGTGTGAGTGAAATTATCAGACAAGCGAGAGGAGCGTGCAGTGTGCTCATACATTTTTAGGATGAACTCGATTTCACGGGTTAGTGCAAGACAAGCATTGTGGCTGGGATGCTGGGGGATCTGTCACTGCTTTTATTACAGCCCCATTTCCTTCCTCAGTCTATTTAGAGCCAGTGTTTGCTGTTATGGTTGACAGGCCTGAGCTTCGACTGATGGTGAGAAAGGGACTGACTCCATTCAAAAAACATGATTGCTCACAACTCTACACCATGAGAACCTAAAACAATGATAATCATTGCAGCCTAGTCTATATCTATATAGTTTATAGTATATTTTTTAATTTTTTAACCACTAGATAGCTTAGTTTACTGAGAGTGCTGGGAAATGAATACTAAGCTGTTTGCATTTTCACGTGTAATTATCCATGAAAACTGTATGTTACAAATGACACTGACTTTGATGAAAATATTATGCACATGTACCAGATCGTTTAAAACAATGTTGGTCAACTGGGATGCTTTTGTCAAACAGACACATGAAAACAGAGCACAAGAAACATAAAATACAATAAAATCGTACATTTATTTTATCTTATCTTAGACATATCTTAAGGGTCCTCACATTCTGACAAAGACCATCCTAAAAAAAAGCTGAGGATGTCTATGCAAGGTTCTTTATGCATCTATCATTTGTTGTCACAAATTTCCTCTCACACACATGATCACGTGCTCCACATCCAATGAGATGAAACCGAGGTATAACTATGGCTGATTATATCATATCACACTCTTTCCCAGGCACTTGTCATGGACCTACTACTGTATGTAGTCATTGTGCCCGGTGGGTTGGTATTAATATTGTGATATGCACATTGCTTTGCATCACAAAGTGATGGTGTGAGGAATTGGATCCAGTATTTCCACTAAATTGTACCAAATATGAACTTAAGGTGGTGTTCTACAATGCAGCATGGACCTACCATGGTCATAGAACAAGCATGAAGAGCAACAACGCAGTGACATCCCATTGACAATTCAGTCAGAACCCCATCCAATCTCCCTCTTCTGCACCATACTTGTAGTACATCAATAAAGTCCCTATGTGGTGTTAGTTACATCATTAACTGGTCAATGCCGTGGTTACTATTATCTTATTATTTTCTTCCTGCATCTTGCATCAACCACACATCCTCACCAGGCTATTTTTGAACATGTCCAAAAAAGCTTGTTAGTTCCAGGTCCAGGGAGACATTACAACATCCTTACTGGTTTCTTCTGCCTTCGTGTCAATTCTACTGTAAGTTCTTATTGCGTCCACTCAATTTGTAGACCCCAGTACATCTGTAATCAATTTTCATTTTAGCCATATTAACGTTGTTCTCACCATTTACTGGTTTGGACACAAGTCTTTATTTAATAAGAACTTCATTTATTAGAAACATTATCTTCATTACATCACTTACAACTCCTGCACCTTACAGTACTGTGGTTGACCATTCTATAATTTCACACTGGCTTTTTTTTTTTTTTTTAACATTTTGAAAGTTTTTAATAAATTAAACATCAACTTCAAATATACTATGGGCACTTTTGTAGCCAAGTGGTATTTTATTCTATTTATTCTGACATATCTTGCTCTGACTTTCCAGCTCTTGAACTAATGCATCACTCATGCAACAATGTGATCCACTGGAAGGATACGAAAAGTAGATACAAGTACGGTATAAGGAGGGGGGGGGTACATTTTTAACCAGGACTACTGATTGTGCAGAATAACAGAAAATAGTTATGGGAGTAAAAACTGCCTTTATTTCTCTATATAATCCCCTGCTACACTAATGCACTTATCCCAGTGTTTCACTAGTGATTGGATACCATCGTGATAGAAAGCTTTCTTAGTTACGACCATGATCGGACCTCTTGCTTGGCCCAAATATGTAGAAATGGCTTGGAGCAAGGACTGCACAGGGGACGTAGCAATATCTCCCAGTCGAGTTCCTGTAATGACTCTTCTGCACTCTTCCATTACATTCCTGTAAGTCGCGTTCTTGAATGATTGTAATGACTCTTCTGCAAGTTAGCGATAAGTTATTCGTCAGTTTTCAAGGATCAGGCGTTCCACTCGCTGAATGCTCACAGGAGGAACCGCAGTGGGCTCTGAGCCACCTTGGCCAGGATCGTCATTCACGGACGTATGGCTTGCTTTAAAACGTTTGCACTGTTCAGATATTTTACTGCAGCTAAGAGTCTAATCACTATACTGCACATGAAGTCAGTTATATGGCATTATTCATAAGAAATTTCATCATAAGTTCTGATTTCATCTGAATGCCCCTCATAGAAATGAACTGATTCTTAACGAGTTACTTAAGAATAAGTTAAGAATTTGACATTTTAACTTACTTTACTGCATATCAAAAGGGCCATGGGGCTAACTGAGCAACCGAGCTAAGGCAAGAGAAAACCGAGTTAAGGTACCACAATGTTGTGACATCACATCCAAGGACTCAGCCATACAGTGTTCAATTTTTAAACTGTCCTAAATATGGATTGTTCCCTCTCCGAAGTGCCTGGCAATTAATAATGTCAAAAATAAAAGGAGCGGCAAATCCATCAGGGAATACAGGGTTAATGCACAGCATTCACTTTGCTGTTATACTTCACCACCAGCTGCTAACAAAAACACACCTAATACTGGCCAGACTGTACCGTACGCACTTAGATCAGACATTCATCACCACTCACGTGTGTGATGACCACCCCCAGGAGCTTTTAATATTTAATGTAAAGATTAATCAGCCCACTCATTATTTTAATCGTTCTTCCTTTATCCGAGCTGCCAGAGTTATGGATTACCCCCCGCAGACCCCAACAACAGCTCCCTGGATGGGGATTTATGGGTATTTTTGGATCAGTTAGCCTCCAGTCATATTTCACCATTTTCTGATGAGCCATTAAAATGTCCTGGGTGATTAAACAAAGGCGCCAAGATCAGGTCTTGTCTCCTTTTTACAGGCAAAAATGCATGCTAGGAGGGATCTCTTTAGGTAGTGATTAACATGGCTACTAACAAATCACACTCAATGAATATGCGATGTCAATCCAAGATATGCAGGACAGACTTTGGCAAAAAAAAAAAAAAAGTGCTGAGAAATAAATCACTGCGGTTACTAAGTAAAAGTGACAGATATTCATTATATGCCAGGTACACAATTTTAAACACTAGTATGATATTAACTGTTAAAGCTATTCAAGTTGGAATGTTTCCACCCTATTGGAGGTTTCTCTTCCTGTCTGTCTGGCTGAATGGAGGAATCCTGGCTCTATCTTAAAGTGATTGAGTGGGAGTCTGATAGAGAGTGTGCTGGACGTGAAACATGCCAACCATTCAACTAGGACACACACACACACACACACACACACACACACACACACACCTATAAGGTCAGGCCTTCCACCACCCCTTTTCATTTAATTGCTCTTCCCTGGCTACGGTTCTTTGTGGGCGAAGTGGAGAGTGCAAGTTGCCGATTACATAATCCCGTTTTACAGAGGTCCATCCATCACCCGCCTTTCATTTTATTGGAGCCAAACTGCAGCGAGTGCTGGGAGTGGAAACAAATTTCAGCAGCCTAGCATATCTGTTTAGTTTGCAGAAAGTAAAGGCAATGTGGACAGAGAGAGAGAGAAAGAGAGAGAGAGAGAGAGAGAGAGGGGCAGGATGAAAGATTCCTTGCCGGGTTCTGTCCGGTACGGGTCTGATGGTGATGCATGGTTATAGACCATCTGCACTCAGAGACGCTAAATTTATGATTATAGCGAGGGAGCTAAAAGGCTGTCCATTATGGTAACATAGAGGCCTCCGAAAAGAGTCCCTCATAAAGCCCAGCTTAGATTCACCACTAAAACCCACAGTGTATGTAGCATTAGGCAAATTTACATGCCACTGCAATATGTCAATCATGAGATTCATGATGGTCACGTACTAAAGCTGTAACATGCACTTTTACCACCTATACCTCAGAATCTGTTTGTGTTTGAGGCCACAAAAAAAAAGTGTGCATGCGTTAGAGTGTGTGTGTGTGTGTGTGTGTGTGTGTGTGTGTGTGTGTGTGTGTGTGTGTGTGTGTGTGTTCATCTGCGAGTTTCCCATTACCAAGCAGTGCTGTGCTCTCTCAAGGGGAGCTGTGAGTTGTGGCAACTGGATGGAGCGCTGGCTGCGGCTGAGAGATGATTGGTGGACATAAAGCAGGGTCGTTCTGCTGACAATAGCGGAAAGACAATGAACTGAAGATGCATTCACACCTCGAATGGCTGTTGCTTTATTGATTCTTAAATGGCACCGCTGTCCAAATGGCTTGCAAGCCTTTTTGTGCCCTGACATCTCCACTGCGCATTGTTCAATTAGTTTTAGTGTCCCTGCACAGCTGCTGCTGCTGTTGCCTTTGCTATGCACACGCTCCCAGCAAAACATAATTATCTCAGTCGAAGAGCAATGGAAGAGTGTCGCGGTACAAACACAACCACATCAAACCAAGGTTATTTGGATGGATGATTAATGTAAAGTCAAACTCACAGAAAGTGTTTTAGAGTCATTTGTTTTCTAAAAATTATTGTATAATTCTTAATATAGGTATCGCATCATAATATTTGAATTCTGTATTAATGTGCTAAAATTCATTCCAATATAAACATCATACATACTGTACAGTATGTTTTGTCCATAAAATATCCAGATCTTTGCCAATTATACTGCATAGCAACCAAAGTTTACTGTTAACAGACTTTGTTGTGTAAGAGAAATGGTTTTCACCACATTCGTAGACCACTTTCACTTTCAATCCAGTTAGTCCACGTTATGTCCTGTCCAAGACCACCATTATAATTTCCATAATAAAAACCACTGTAACGCATGCCCTCTTGTGGCTTAGTGCTTTAATTCATGTTCAGTGGTCCATAAAAGACACCATACTGTACTTCCAGTACCAAGGAACTTTAATACATCACTTCTTTGTTAACGTAATGTGGCAATTCAAATGGACAAACATTTCATAATTGCTTAATTCATCTTCACTGTAAGCAAGTTTAACGTTTGAATCGGGGCTAAAGTATACATTTATGCCTTGGCACCATGGATGATGACACTGCAATTTACAAAATCGTTAAATGTTATAGTAACGTGTGTCGTGACCAGTGAACCAGTTCTAGGCCTATATATTTATTATCACGTTACATGGACTCCATTTGAAAAAGACATTTCGAATAGCTTAAAGAAAATAAAGCGAGTCACTTTTCGAGCACACCTCCATTTATAAATGATCTGATGCAAAATGGACAAAAGGTGCTATAAGATAGATAATGTTATATGATGCTGAATAATTTTCTGTTACAGCATGGCTTTACAGCAAGGCCAGACAAAAGGCAAAACACAAAAATTTTTACTTGGACAGTTACAGTATACATGGATCTTTTAATAGTTTGAATGGCCTGTAAAGTAGGGATTCTGGTTACAAATAAAAAAATAACAATGAAGATACTTGACAAAAAGATGACAGAAGATGAAAAAATGCTATGATTTACTGTAAGGTCAGTAATCTACAGTATATTATAAAGTCAAAACTTTAGTGGTTAGCAATGTCGCCGTGCACCTTCAGGGTCTGGGTTCGATTCCCGCCTCTGTGTGCATGGAGTTTACATGTTCTCCCTGTGCTTGGTGGGTTTCCTCCCAGTACTCCGGTTTCCTCCCACAGTCCTAAGACCTGCAGATTAGGCTAATTGGCGGTCTCAAATTGCCCGTCATGTGTGTATACTGTATGTGTGCCCTGCAATGGATTGGCACCCTGTCCAGGATGTACCCTGCCTCTCGCCCTAAGACTCCTGGAATAGGCTCCAGGCCCCTGTGACCCTGAATACAGGATAACGCGATATAGACGATGAGTGAGAGTGAGTGAGAATTGACTATTCTTATAAATTACTCTGAGCTGTATGCAATGTCTATATTATTATTATTTTTGTTTATTATTATATAACTTGTTCTGTAGCAAGCAGTTGAAAGACAAAATGCACTTGAAAAATCATGACATTCCTTGGTAATGCCAACTTTAGTTAGTAAAGTTGGTAGCCTACCATTCACTTAGGTAGCCTGAACGCATGTTAACTAGATTCTTCCTTCAAATCTTTTCAACTCCATCTATACAACCATTAGAGAAGAAACCTTAATGTTCCTTGAACCGGTCCTTTACACAAAGAGTTATTATGACTTTTCCAAAGCAGCTCTAACTTTCCGTGATTTCAGAGTCATGTCATCTTGCTTATACTATTTTACAGGTAATTTGTTTACCAAGCTGAATGTGTGGTCTAAGCTAAATAATTAACGATTCTTTTCCCTCCAGTAATTGGTTTTGCACTGCCGCCAAATAACACTCTAATGTGAGCCGCCTCTCTAAGCACTGAGTCTAATTTCAGATGTTTGGTGCAAATCTGTCAGAGTTATAGGCTTAACACATGCATTATAATCCCTCACAGGGATCAGGCGGTATGCAGAGTAACTGATTTCACAATTCATTTTCACACTAACAAAGGTGTAGACGCTATACAGCTCAAGAATATTTATTTTAACATCAAGTTGGTTATTATTATTATTATTATTATTATTATTATTATTATTAATTTATTTATTTATTTAATAATTTATACATTTATTAATTATTTCACTGGGTAAGACTTGCTTACTTTCCAAATGATTTGTTAAGGAGAAATTAAAGACGTTGAAGAAGTTTCCTTTAAACTTGCTTATGCTTAAAGTACTGTAGAATGTCTTAACTCAATTTTTAACACTCGACTGTGTGTATTGTTAGGTTTTGTTTTGTTTTTCTCTCTTTAATTGTCTAATTATTCTTTTGCAGGCGTGGTGGCATAATGTTTAGCATTGTGGCTTTGCTCCTCCAGGGTCAAGGGCTCGAATCCTTCCATTAGGTCTGTGTGTGTGGAGTTTGGATGTCCTGCTCGTGCTTGCTTGGTTGCCGCTGCATACTCCGGCTCCCTCCCACAGTCCAAAAACATGCAGATTCAGCTAACTGACATCTCCAAATTACTCGTAATGTGTGTACAGTATGTGTGTGTGTGTGTGTGTGTGTGTGTGTGTGTGTGTGTGTGTGTGTGTGTGTGTGTGCCCCTCAAAGGATTGACACCTCATCCAACCCTATCTAGTGCCCTAAGTCCCCTTGGATAAGCACAGGGTAAGTAGAGGATAAGTACAGATAAGCAGTATAGAGAATAAGTAATTGAGACTTTATTCTTTCTTTTTCGCAATTTTAACTTCATATGCGATTCAGAAATAAGTACATCGGACATTAATAGCTTTAAATGACCGCAGCAAAAAAAAAAAAAAAATCTTTTTAATTTGGTATGTAATAACTGTAGCATAATATATGCATTAAATTTACATAGCCATGGTTGAGTGGGCTGGTCTCCTCGGGATTTACACAAGAAAAATAGACTGTAAATCACGATGAATCTCTACTTCTACTTCTTCACAAGGCCATTTCTAGATTAGCTGATCCTAAGGCAATCTGAAGCACAGCCTTTTGGGTCAGTTTCAGAAGTTGTTAATCCTCTGCTCTTTTCGTCTCAACAAGGGAAGTGCTGAAGTCAGCAGACATTCCTGGTGTTTGAGTGAGCCTTTCAGATAAATCGATATGTCTGCTTTCCCCCCTTTTTTCTTATCCATTTTTCTCCTCCATTCCACACATTGCGCTGATACAGAGGTGGAAGATTGGGTGTGTGAACTCCTAAGGGGATGAAGGAAGTGTTGGAGGAGTTTGGGGGCGGGGTGGTGTTCTGGGGAGGGCAGTTCTGCTAAACTGAATGGCAAATCGAGGACTGACAAGTGAAGGTTATCAGCTAAGGATAACCAGTTTTCCAAACGGCTGTCCAGGGGTGACGGTGTCTGTCATGGCCGTGAGCTTGGTACTGATGTAAGACAGGGGGAGATGGCTACCGTTCATTTGGGGTTGGGGAAGAAGTAGTTGGTGGCAGAACTGGTCACGATAAATGAAATATATTACATCGATGCCAGCACCTTAATTACACCTGTCAATCAACAAGGCCCTGGCCTATCTGAAAACTGTCTCCTTTCACCCCCCCAAAAATGATACGTTTAGTTTACACTTGATCAGCTCGGTTCATGTCTGCCTTTCAAGCTTCTAGTGGGGGAAGCTGGAACGGTGACGGTCTCTTAACAAGACCTGTTTAAACTATGGATGGTTAGACAGATGGGTTGTGGGTCCTTTATTTAAAACCAATCTCAGAGAGCAGATGTGATGGGTAGAAATTGCATGTTCGTATGTATTTAACTTAGCTGCCAGCCTCTCGGACGAGTGAACGTTTTCCAAACGCGGCTATGTGATATGTGAAATATGAACTTTTTTTTTTTTTGTATCAGAATCTAAGGAGTGAGAAAGTCAAGCTTTAAAGTGCAGTATTGGTAAACCCTAGGCGATATGCTTTTAATTCAGCAACAAAGGCGCATTCACATTAAAGTTTGAAAAGTATCATGTCAGCTAGGAGCAACTTAAGAAAAGTGAATGAAATCTGCACAGATATGCATAGAAGAGTAGAAATCAGCATTCAGAATTGTCTATATACTGTAAACCTCTTCCCTACGGCACATATAGTGTTTCACTTTTTTTGCTAGCATAAAGTGAAACAAAATGCAGCCATAAACAAAACAGCATTCAATTCTACTTTCTATATTTTCATCTTTGTATTTCTGTCAGCCTTCTTGATCTTTTACATAAATGAATCACTGGAAAAAAGAACGGAGGGACAAATAACACAATATGTGTATGCAGCACCAGGATAACTGCTGCAACAGCAAAGGGAATTTGCTTTAAATGGAGGTAAATAAAACATGTTGCTCTTCCCAGATATTGGTCGCTTGCTGACTCTTATGCTTGATACCAGAGGGGAAGAGTAAATGTATGTTCAACTCTGCAGCCAATGCATTGCCAGGCCACTGGGGTGTTCAAACTATCAAAGCAAGTAAGGCTTATGGATACAAGCCTGCGCAGAACTCTATCCACTGGCTCAGCACTGCCTATATTCCCATTCTACAGCATTTTCATCAAATTGCTTGTTTTATTTATATCAACTGATACTTTCCTTCTCTCTGTGGTTCTGGGCTCCTCCTCTTAACCCACCCCAGTTCTCAACCCCAGCTGCCCCATACCCCCCAATGAAATGTATTGCTTGCTTATTGTAAATAAAACATAAAGCTTCCCTTGAGCTCTTCCCTGGAGGAACTCGTATTTCTATTTTTGCAAACAGCAGCAGACCTTCTACGTTACTGGATATATAGTATAAATCTTTGCAAGAAAAAGTCATATTTTACATCGCTGAGATGCTGGAAAAGTCACTTAAACAGCATTGTTGTGCCAGATATTGACATCAAAAAGTGTAGCATTGCTGTACCATTTTGTATAAGCAAATCTCTCTCTCTCTCTCTCTCTCTCTCTCTCTCTCTCTCTCTCTCATATGCGTCCACATGTGGGAAGAGCAATTGTTTCACTATGTAATAATAATAATAATAATAAGTATTATTATTATTATTATTATTATTATTATTATTATTATTATTATTAACTAGCTCAGTTATTAATCTCAGCTTTGAATCCAGGCAGTCACAGTCCTGTGCTAGTGATCATAAGGTTGTATACTGTAAATCCCATGACTTCAACATTGCACTGTAAAATTGCAAACAAATAAGATGACTTTATCCTCAGTAGCCTCTTTATCCTGGTCAGAGTTTTATCTGAAACCTATGAGGTGGAATTACAACATAAAAGATATACACACCATGCACATGTTCACTCCTAGGAGCAATTTAGTGTTTCTAATGCATCTACTTGCAGGCTTTTGGGAGAAAACTCTGAGAGCGAGAAAACTCTGAACAAGTCCCCACAGACATGACATTTGGGCATAACAATATTGTGTATTTATTTCATTACTTATTTGTTAAAATAAGAGAACTGCCTACTGGGACGGCACAGTGGCATAGTGGTTAGCACTTGCACCTCCATGGTCCGGGTTTGATTCCCGCCTCGGGTCTGTGTGCATGGTGTGTTCATGTTCACCCTGTGCTTGGTGAGTTTCCTCCGGATTCTCCGGTTTCCTCCCACGGTCCAAAAACATGCAAATTAGGCTGATTGGTGTTTCCAAATTGCCCATGTGTGAATGTGTGTACCCTGCGATTGGCACCCCGTCCAGAATTTACCCCGCCTCCTGAGGCCCCCTAATTATTATTAGCTAATAATTATAGATTACTTTTTACAGATGAACTACATGATAATGATTTTCACAGCAGAGGTTCCCATCACACATTGCAACCCAATACAACACTCTGTGTACAATGCTCTTTTTCCTCTTTTTTATTTTTAAAGAAGTAATGGTAATTGTATCTTTCTATACTCATTCAAATGGGGCCAAGGTGCTGCTCATCTCAAGCCACTGGCACCAGAGGGATAATCTTGATTGATAGAGTATAAGAGTGAGCGATCGATGTATGGTGTGGTCGAAGAGGAGAGGAATGGACGGCTAACACTAAACTTGACTCACTCAGTCATAAAGCCCACATAATTGTATCATGGACATGACACTGTCGTAATCATCCGTGGCAGCTTATGTCAGTTGATGACAAATGACAGTGATTTACCAATGGGGTTAACTTGCCCAAAGGACAGGCTCGGTCAGGGGATTATGATTTAGCACAGGGGCTGGGAGATGTCGTCTGCTCCATGATTCACTAGAGCCACATAAAGCAACACATTCTCTCAGCCTGTATGGTCACAAGAAAACAGCTTTACAATTATGCCAATTACTCATCAACTGCAACGAGGTACATATTATGCCAAAGTGATTTAAAATGCATAGTATTTAATTATTAGGGGCCATTTGAGATTATTAGCCTTTTGCGCTACGAAATGACTGTGCTAGCTGGGTAAACAAACAAACAAACAACCAAACAACCAAACAACCAACCAAACAAACAAACAAACAAAAAAAAAATATATATTTTTTTTACTGCATATGTCGACATTTGATCTGTTGTTAAGCAAGGCTAACAAATTATTGACTAAAGGAAAATGGAATATCCCATACTGATTTGTTCCATAAGAAACTGTACAGCATACTATAAACACAAATTTGTACATTCATTCCCTATAACGCTTGTCCTGGATGAGGTCTCAGGAAGCATAGAGCCTATCCCAGGAGACCAGGACAGGGTGCCAATCCATCGCAGTGCACACATGCACACACACTCACTCAGACACTAAGGGCAATTTGGGAATGCTAATTAGCCTACCCTTCTAGCCTTGGAATATGGAGGGAAACCAGAGTACAAAGCGGAACAACCAAGTACGGGGTGATCATGCAAACTCCATGCACACGTACCGTACCTGAGGCTGGAATCGACCCCTTTACCCTGGAGGTGCGAGACCACACCATCATACCACCTCATTCTGCACATTTCATTGTTTATATCAGCAGTAAATTCTGTATGTGAGGTTACATTCAATTCAAACACAGATGCAAGTCCAAAACACTGATGCAAGGATTTTTGTTTTTCAATCATATTGATAGCTTAACAGAATTACTGAAAAAAGAGGTAAAAATGACTACCCCAAAAATCAACCCCATTGACACCCTTTTACATCAGGCAAGTATCTGAAATCTGAAACAGTCTATCATGCTGTGAAAGTCAAAGTGTATAAACCAAGGCCACTGACATTTAGGATTCTTAACTTGGCACGCAATAGTACAAGCAGCATGGCATAAAAAAACCCTTTTCATGCACAGTACCGATCAACTAAGGTTTTACACAAGAAGGGTGTCTAAAAGACTCATATTTGTGTTATTGCCCTGAAGGCAGTCTGCTATGAAGTCAGTTTCAATTTGAAGCACACAGAGAAGATTATCCCACCATGAACTCAACATCTAAACTGTTACACAAATGAGAAAGCAAAATAAGAAGAATTGATCTGTTTTAAAGTTCATGCTAATTTCTAGCAGCTACTGGGTAGCTAATTGGTAAGTAACTGGGACTAATTTGTAAGTAACTGGGACTAATTGGTAAGTAACTGGGACTAATTGGTAAGAAGTTATCATTTGAAAATCAGTATTGAGCTGAAAAAATGGTTAAAATGTTGTAGTATCTAGATCTAACTTTATAAAGGTTTCGTAAAAGTTCCACAGTATAACTAAAAAGAGAATAATTTGAGCGTGTCCTTTTTAATAAATAAAAGTTGTA
This sequence comes from Clarias macrocephalus, assembly GCA_011419295.1. Lineage (NCBI taxonomy): Eukaryota > Metazoa > Chordata > Actinopteri > Siluriformes > Clariidae > Clarias > Clarias macrocephalus. The sequence continues at coordinate 41,093 of JAAGKR010002198.1, forward strand.
AAAAATGCATAAAAGCAAATTGCTGAGTAAAAGAAATAAAACCCTTTAATGTGTGTTGGTATATTCAATGCAACCCATGTCTATAAAATTCCTTTTGTTTCTTCAACCACTCATTACCTTCATTTATCAGTTTGTAAGGGTGTGGTTTCATGTTTTTGCAAAAAAACATCATGTTTTTCAGGTTTATGTGGAAGAGACAGATTAACTGAATGTTATGGGCATGGAACATAGTCAATACCATTTTTATCACCAGGCAAACTTTTTTAAAGGGGATTTATTATGTAATATTCACTATTTAGTCATTTTTAAACATAAAGAGAAAGAGACTCCCTGGTCTGGCCAAGGCTTAAGCAAGCAGATTAAATATTCCCCTATTGTGACCTCATATAAGAAGAGCCACTGTTGGCCATTGTCTTTTAGCCACGTTTAATAATGACATAATTGCATCACAGTTTCAGTTGTTCAGCATTTTAATGTTGGTGCTTCACCTTTTTTTTATTTAAATTAACAGTCCTGCTTTACTGGGAAGACATCATCTAGCTAGAGTTTAAAGATGTACTGTATATATTGGGTTAACCATCTGAGTGAATTGTGTGCACTGCAATTTTTCCTCATTATTTTACTGTACTATAGATAAATAAATAGCTATATTATTGATTTAATCATATGTCTTCGATTATTAATGTAGCTTCTCATATAGTATGTGTCCACTTGGAGCAGGCTTCATTGTTCTGTATTGTATTTTGATGCGTGTACCCTCATTACACTGGATATTTGTGCTCATTACTGGGGGTAAATTCTGTTCCAAAGGTAGTCATTAAAAGTTAATAAAACTATATTAAATTAACTTACAATCAGAGGAACTGGACAAACTTAACTGTTAATGCAGACCTTACAGAGGGTCTCATGGGTCATTTACACCCTGACCTATGACTTGAGCAGCCTTGGGCTGGTGAGTAGTAACCAGCACTCTTTGCTTTTAACTAATGAACTATTGATTTGGATAAGATGAGCTAGGGAGAGACAGAGACGCAGAGACACAGAGAGAGAGAGAGGTGTGTGTGTGTGTGTGTGTGTGTGTGTGTGTGTGTGTGTGTGTGTGTGTGTGTGTGTGTGTGTTGGGCTCTGGAGTTTCAGGTTTATGAGAGCAAAACTCATTTATTATTCTTATTATCTCCACCTAAAGTCTTTACACTAACAGTGCACAAAAAACTGAAGGTGTGACAGTCAATAAAAGGTCATAATTAAAACAAAAAGACAGGAATTTGCTGATCTGAACAGCAGAATTTATAAATGTATAATCCTCATTCCTATCTTTTTTTATTACGGTGTATGTTACATGCACAAGGGGGAGTGAATAAGAATAAGCTACGGACACAGACGCCAGAGAGGTTTACAGTCGCTAAGCATTATGCCTCCTTAATTCCACTCCCATTCCACCATACATTATCGAGCATACTGCACATCAGCAGCAGTGCACATAAAAGTTGATTTTATTTATTTATATATTTTTAAGAGGCCAATGTCCAGAAATGCAACAGAAGCAATGTTCTTTGGAAAGGCTGGCACTTTTGTAGTTTTATAGCCACATTTTACTATCTAAAGTAATAAATGACCCCATTAAGTACACTCGCCATATAAATACTGCATGTGCATGTGTTAGTGCGTAAGGGTGTGCATTCGTTGCAGTAACTGTGTGATCAAGAATGCGAGGCATTTCTCACTAAGACTTTCTTCTTGTTCAGTCTTCACTTTTTTTTCCCCTCTTAGGTGGATCATTTCTTCAGTCCAGAATAAATTAAGCTCATGTCTCTGAGTAAATATGAGCACTGTGACATTAAAACCGATATATAAAAAGTGGGGCTGCCACAAAAATAGTTTTATATAACTGTATGGATGGATTTCCATTTGTTGCGTCTAAATTAAAATTCAATATTATTTAAATTGGTCATATTAAAAATAATTTGAAATACTGCATTAAGTAGTATATACACCATAGCCATGAATCAGCCATAACATTACAATGCAAAACATTATGCCCAGTGTTGTGTAGGTTCCCCTTGTGCTGCCATGGTGGCTCTTGCCCCTCAGGGGAAGACCTTTAGGGGTGTTCTGTGTTTTCTGGCACCAGGACACTGGAAGTGTATCCACCGTTCCACGGCCGCCGTTGATCAATTTGTCCTGCTCATCCAATGGACGCTCAGTCGGATTAGGGAGTTGGATACCCGGTCAGTGACCTTGGCATCCTGCCTGCTAGGCCCTGAACTGTTGTGCACTTGGTGTTCTGGTGCCTTTCTATTGTAGCCAGCATTGAAGGTCTTTTTTACAGCAATTTTTGCTGCATTGCCTTTTCTGTGGTATCGTACTGGATTAATTGGCTTCTGGTCCCCGTGGATACGGGTGAGCCTTGGGTGTCCATGATCTTGATAATCAATGTTAATGTGTTGAGGTTTTGTGGTGTTGCAGTACGTACTAAAATAGAGCTATCATGAAACTCCTTTGGGGCAAAACATGCAAAATATAAGATTCATACAATATGAATCTTAGGAAAAATTATATTAAATAAATTGAACTGAACCAAAGTATATGCCCAATAACTGAGATATGCAATCGCTATTAAAACATAATTTTCAAGCTGTCAGTAACAAGAGCTATATGTATTTCTTTCAATACTGATACCTATATTTGATTATAAAAAAATAAGATACGTGGATATTATATGTATTGAGAATTAAATAGTATTGTCTATACGATTATTTGTGTTTTTTTTTTACAGTTCAGGATAATTGCTTTGTGGTTTGACTTTTTCCCACTCCATCAGATTCTAATAGAAAATGATGAGAAAACATCCTCACTGCGAACAAAGCTGTTTCTATTGATCATCATCAAGGGTACAAAAGTAAATTGAACAATAAATTTTGAAAAGTGCTGCAATTTAGAGAGACAGATCATTTGAGTGGGAGAAGCATCCCATCGGTTTCCCATACACCATCAACGTCTTCATCATATACGCTCAAAGCTAAATTCTACAAGGACCTTTCCCCCCTGCTTCAAATCCTTCTGACCCCTGAGCATCTCTAGCTTGTCTTATGCTTACCCTGGGCAACAGAATGTCCTGGATATTTATTATTTCAAAGCCACACATCTCCATATCCTCTTTTCTATACATATCAGCAGCGCAGGGCTCTGACCTCTGAGATGCAAAGTTAGTTCAATCTCTTTGAAGCTCTGCCAATAATAGAGGCAGCAGGCACGGCGCAGTACAACCATATCATTATTCAATCATAACACAGAAATTTTGCATAATCCACAGAAGATTCCATCCCTAGTTCCAAATAAAATGCTTACATGGCCTCTGAGTTTATTCAAATATTGAGCTTTGAGATTACAAAATCCCATTATTAAAGACTCAGTATGTGCAGGTTTCCTTGTACATTTGGAAAAAAAAATCTGATAGAAAAATATTTTCCAGTTCTCAAAAGATCTCAATCTTTAAAAAAAAAAAAAAGTCTTTTTAAGCCCAAAAACAATAAAAAGGCCAAACCAGAGACCTTTAAGACCTTTTAGCAGTTATCCATAAGCAGTAGCATAGAAATTAGACCCTAACAGGTCCTAAAGAGTCCTTGAGGGTGCATAAAATCCTTTCTGCTCGACTTCTCCGAGAAGCTATGTACTGCTATTGAGTTCAATTGCAATCCCAGACCTGTACTTTATTTAAAGGCTCTTCTTTTAATATCACATTTAAAAGTTAAGATGAGTAAGAGATACTGTACAGGTAAGCAGGGGAAAGTAGAGGTAAAGGGTGAACACTGGCAAGCATGTTCCACAATGACCTTGGAAGTCTATGAGCAGTCAGTGACCCCCAGTGACAGGTCCTCTACTGCAAAGCTGGCACAGCCAATGCCTTTGGCACAGGCTGAGATCAGAGATGGCCTGAGGCTGGGCTTCTATCCCACAAGAGCCAGCTAACGATCGCCTGGCAGGCTAAAGGCTGGCATTTATTTGGGATACTGTTAAGAAAAGGAATAGCCACACAATCATTGGCTATGTCACTTGATAATAGCCAGAGGCAAACAGGACTATGTGGGCTTGCATTCTTCACAAGAGCAATTCATTTGTTCTGCCTCCATGCGGTTTACTATCTGTGATGCATCTCCCGCTCTCTCCTCTGGCCATCCAATAGTTTCCCAAAGATTTCCAATTGCACTTGGACAATGGCCTCAGTGGACTGTAAAGGACCATTGATTTGGGCCTTCCTGCAAATATTCCTCCCAAACACTAAGGAGTATCTTTCAAGCCATTTTACATCTTAATGGTTATACCATTGAGTGCTGCTTGATTGTTTTAACCAGGAAAGCATGCCATTGAACCACAAAGAGCATTTGCACTGAGGCTATCTGGAAGGCTGAGGCTGGTCAGGAACAGCCAGAAAAAAAAAAAAAAGCCCAGATACATGCTGTAATATATACAGTGACACAATTGAACAAATAGCAGAAAATATATTTCTTTCTTTCTTTCTTTCTTTTTTACTTGGGGACAGTATCTTGTACCAAAACAAGAATCTGAAAGAAAGTGCAAAACTATCTTTAATTGCCTGATGTACTTTAACCTTACCATTAAAGAAACCTGCTGGGAAATTATCTCTGAGTGGCCAGAAGCATCAACACAAGTAGGACGTCAGGTAAAGACAGGTCACCTCTATACAATATGTCTCATTTAAAGTAATATTACAGGAAAGGTTTTAATTGCCTTCTCCAAAAGTCTTCATGTTCAAAACTTTACTGTATATGTGTGTTGGCCTGGGAAACCTAACAGGTGTCACTGCAGCTAAATGAAAGCACACAATCAGGTTTTGTGTGTGAGTGTGTACAGTATGTGTAAGTCTATGTGTGTGTGTTGGTGTTTCTCAGGTAAGTTTTAATATGAATATAATTTCTTAAATTTCTTAATTTCTTAAATTTCTTAATTTCTAAAATTATATTTCAATTTGGGAACAGGTAATCATTATGTTTAATCTATAACAGAGTCAGGATTTATGTATTTTATTTAAAGCAGTCCGAACAGATTTATACAGTGTATGCAAAATACAGTATATGCTATCTATCTATCTATCTATCTATCTATCTATCTATCTATCTATCTATCTATCTATCTATCTATCTATCTATTGGATCAATTGTTTAAAAGCAAAGATCAAAACATAAATGTTGTTTCAAATCAAAGCTCAAAACTACAAGTTCTAATTTTGGGCCATTTCTCATCAGGTGAATCAGGTATGCTGTCCTGTAAAGTAGCAAATCTACAAAAAGCAACAAAAATCACTGATGAGTAACATTCTCCAATGCTCTTCCAGTGTTCATCTAAGAGGAGATGGAATGAGACAGCCTGCCAAACGAAGCAGAACAAACCCACGATGTCTCTATGGTAGATTGCCCTCAATCAGATGGTTTCTTTCTCCTTTGAGAATTATCGAGTTCTATCTTATTTTGTCCTCATTCATCTATTTTTCCATAAAACAAAGTAAGGCACATCCTTCACTGGCAACAAATTTTTCTCTCCTCCTCCTACATGGGGCTTAATGCTAGAGGCCCTTCCCACTGTGTTTCTGCACAATTAGCTCCACAGAAACCAGGGGAATCGTGGCTGAGTTGGGGAGCTAAGATGGATGGTTTGAGTTGTGAAGGTGATGGGAAATAGTGAAAAGGAGAAAAACAGCCCAGTGGCATGCAGGCCTAGGAGGAAGTAATAGTCCTGGTCAGCCAGCTTCCTCCTTTTAATGGAATACACCAGCTTGCTAAATTGTGGGAGCTGGAACAGGCCAGGGTAACTAAAGCATCACAATCTATGCAATTTTCTTCACCTTAATTACCTAGCAGGCTGTGTGTGTGACAGCAGGGCTGATCTATACATGCCTCTGACAGCTACACTTATCAGCAGAAAGGTAGTTAGATACAAAAGTTACTAGATATAAAACTTGGTGCAATGTTAAGGTGCGCGATGTGCAGGAATCTATACATATTACCGAGGAAAAGAGAGTTTATGACCTTGTTTAAAAATTGCTAAAAAGGATTTTGATGTTGTTTTTAACTGTATGTAAAGTTCTAAAAAGATCAAAATTTCAAAATAAAACACATTATCTCTACTGTTTCATCTTTGTAAAAATCTTTCTTTAATTAAGATGAATGGTTCTGTAACTATGTAATATCACTTAATTTAAAAGACATAGCAAAGAAAATTAGGTAGTTAATTCCAATATTTGGTAGCATTTATCAAATCAAGTTGCTGTTGTCCTGAATCTGTTCGCTCAGAAAAAGAAAAAAAAATCTGTAACAATATGAGTCAGCTATTTAAAACACAGGCTTTCATTAATGCACTTAATCGTTCTAAACGATTATCAATTCACTTTAACTCATTCACATGTTTACAGTATGAGCAATGGCTAATGGTTAATTGATAAAACTTTGTGTTATCATTGACATAATGAAGGTTTAGTAAGAAAAAATTAAGGAAGGAATGTCTGATGTCAGGGGTTTGTAACAATGAGTACGTTTTCAGACACTGGAAAGTCTACAGGATAGAAAAGTTCATGATTTCTGTTTTTCCTTTAACATGAGAAGCTGCATATTGCATTTGACTTTAACTATGCATTAACTTTATCTGCTTAACATATCACCTACAGTATAATTCCCCAATATGAAATGCAACAATAAATTGTTTAAAGTATGATGTATACCAATCATCTGCGACACTAACACCACACCAATTGAAAACATTGATTGATTGAAACTGGTGAAAGGATCATGGGTACCCAAGGCTCTTCTATGCCTGTAGGGACCAAAGCCATGCCTATCCTGTCCAATTAAAAAAAAAAAGTAAACAAACAAACAAACAATGTAGTACAGATTGCTGAAAGAAATCAATGCTGGAATGGAATCCGAACACCCAGTGCACCACAGCCTGTCACATATGGAGCTTAGCAGGCAAAAAGTTTAACATTGTTGATGTGGCCTTCAAATTCCCCAGATCTCAATCTGGCCTAGTATCCATGGGATCCGATTCATGCAGGCACCAGCCCACAGCACCCAAAGGATCCGATGCCAGACATCACATCAGATCACATATACCACAATATAACACACCACAATATTGGGTTTAATGTTTTGCGTTTTAATAGTATGGCTGATTGGGAAAAAAATGGCAATTTGGTGTGGTATACGAGCAATCTAATAATTTGTGACTGTATTCACTTTGCACTGGGCATCACCCAATATTTGATTACTGTATTATAATAACATTCCCTATTGACTTTTATTCCTTATTAAGAGACTGCATTATTGAATTCAGTTTTATCATAGTGCCTTGAACCTTTTAAGGTGTAAAAAAGTGTGCTTAGGCTAAACACATTACACAGTAACATATCGGACATCAGGGATCATTTGGGTGGGATTTGAGTCTAAACACATTGTGTCACTGCATTTCGTGCAAAGCAAAAAGAGTATAAATCACAAATCTATACATTTGGGTCGCTGTGTCTCTCATTTTCTGCTTGCTTATTTCCCAATAGTATATAAAAGGGAGAGTCTTTAACAAATGTTCGCAATATCCTTAAGAATAAAAACAGTGAAACTCATTGTGCACTCTTAGTTCATTATGCATGCACTTGACGGATGTTTAGGATGATGTTCTTAGTATAATGGCCATCCGCACTGCCCTGTCAGATCCCCAATGCACACCACATACAGTACTCTCCACTCTTGCCCTCCGCAATTACAGTCCCAGCACTGTGCTCTGCATGCGAGCGAGCGCGTGCCAACCGGGTTTAATTGCTGTGTCATAATAGAACCTCATTTGATGAAGAACAATTTGAGCTCAGTCACTGCCTAATCAAATTAACAAAGCCTTTTTTGATTTTCAATTATCTCTCGCTTAGTAGAACATTCCTTCCTAAGTCACTGAGCATCAGTGGTGACTGGGGTTGACAGGCTTAAAGAAGGTTAAAAAAATTGTTAAAGCCAGCAGAACTAAAGGGAAATATAATATCAAATTTTTTTAATACAACTGCACAGATATGATGTTAAGCACATGAATATGACTGCCATTATCCACATGCTCCAATAAACAAAAAGACTCCAAGGCAGTCAAAAAACAGTGAAATAAAAAAGAATGATGGTTCACAGATTCTCTAACGTGACTATAACTGCATATGTCTGCGGGGCAGGTCACAGTTGTGCAAGCGAAGCATGCAGACTTATTGAGTAAAGCCTTTCTCAGCCTCTTTGTGTGTGTGTGTGTATGTGTGTGTATGTGTGTATGTGTGCGTGTGTCTGTGTGTGTGTGTGTGTGAGGTCATGCTGTGACAGACGAGCGTTTAGTGCATTTAGCCTGGCCCAGAGTTAACACTATGTCATTGAGAGCTGTCATTAGTTCATGCAGAGTACAGCTGAAAGAAAGAGAGAAAGCCTGAGGGTGCAGGCTGTGTGTGTGTGTGTGTGTGTGTGTGTGTGTGTGTGTGTGTGTGTGTGTGTGTGTGTGTGTGTGTGTGTGTGTGTGTGTGTGAGAGAGAGAGAGAGAGAGAGAGAGAGAGAGAGAGAGAGAGAAAGAGAGAGGGTGTAAAAGCCCGCGAAAAGCACAGCATATTAACACTCTTAATCTTCTCCCGCATATCGGTGGGGGACTGTTTCACGGTTATTACTTCTGTTCTTCAGGGGAAGATCCGGGCCATGATGAGATGCAGAAGCTAAGGTGAAACATCAGACTGTGATGCATGCGGGAACATGGAGGCAAAAAAGGATCTAAGAATCCTCAGTCTTGCTGGAAATGAATATCATGATTATGTACAGTAAAGATCACGGTGCAGTGAAGATAATACCAGTGCAGATGACAGCAGATATGCTCCATTTTCTCCAGTGTGCATTACCCTACTGCGTATAAGTCAGCTAAAGACTCACGGCTTCCATTACAGAACTGCTCAGGATGACTGCATGCTATTTTATATTCAAACTAGAAAGTGGACATTATACTTGATGGAATTGATTTTTTTTTTTAAGGATAGGAAAACTGCACGTAAGCACTTTAACAGACCAAGGCATGAGATGCACAGGCTTTCAATGACTTTACATCACTGAACAATGTTTAGGCATGGAGTGGCAGCATTTTGCTGATGCTGGCTTGTCTGTCTCAGACTAGTTGACACTGTCTGGTTTGGGCCATCAACTTCCTGGCAGTGGAAACATTATAAGATGAGGTTTTATTTCAGGACACAAGAAAACACTCTAGGATGTTCTCTGAGCTGGAAATTCATGCTTTGCCTCCATTTATGGAGTCCATTAATTGGAAGATCGGGCAGCAGAAGATGACATAAAACCCGCACCTCTGACCTGTTTGATCAGCTGTGACCATTAATGCGCTTTTGTCAAAACATTTTACAAAAATCTTAACACAACATAATAATTAACACTGTGTCTAAGATACTGTAGGCACACTTTATGGTTTATAATATACTGTATATTAAATAATAAATGGTATGCAACTATATGATAAATCAGATATAAATATGACATAAGAAAGCATTTATATTATTATTAAATAAACCCAAACTTCTGGACAATCCTAAATGTTGTTGATCTTTTAGCTTCTCCTGTTAAGGGGTCACGATAGCAGACCATCCAAGCTACACATTCAACTGGGCAGTGTTTTTATGCCGGATGCCCTTCCTGACACAACCCTCCTCTTTATCCAGGCTCGCGACCAGATCCAGTCGCTAGGTTTGAGCACTGGCTGGGAATCAAACCCAGGACTTCCTCAAGACCGTTATAAAGCCTGCCACTAGACCATCAGCATCCTGGAGCCTAAATACTAATTAATATACGAACAGTTTGACAGCAAATCGCAATAAACATCATTTTTGGATTTTTTGGCAAATTATTTTCCTTCGTGTGTGGGGTTTGCTATGTCTAGTTATGTCCTGTAAAATCATGTTTTACATTAGGATTTCCTAACTATGATAAATCTTTATGTCCCCACAGATGTATACAGTTTGTAGTGGGATGAATGGTCATTATGCCAATCATACCTATATTATGATAAGACCTTGTGTTAAACTACTGAGGTGAAACTGGTAGAGGAGGAGGCTAATGATGCTGTAAACTGGAGTTTTTGGTATTGTTTATGAGGCTTTTCTTGATCCTCAACAATCTTTGTAATTATAAAAATCTGTGAGTACCAAAACGCAACACTTATTTCACGTCCATGGTCCAACTTGCTGCCATCTGACTTGTTATAAAAACACAATCAAAGCATAAGCTATATAATGAATAAATAATGTAATATACTGTATACACCTAAACCAACATAATATTCATATTATACTGCATAGTTAAATTACTGAAAATACTGTAATAAATACAGGATGCAAACATGTAACAGAAAAATGAAACAGGTGGAATTGTTGCATTTAGCAAAATCACACAAAATTCATTTTGATATAAAAAGACATATTAAACATATTTTAGCATTTGTGCTTTTTAACACCCTCATGACATAAAAAAGCATGCACATTATAGTGTCTATCTGTTTGCAATATGTCTTACTTTACTAAAAGACCAAAAACATAAAGCAAAACATAAAAACAAAACATTCAAAAAATATATAGTTATCTGATTTTGCTGTCAAACTGTTCATTTCCAGTCTATTACAGACAAGAGAGTGAATTTATATCTGTAACTGTAGTTATAGCCCTTCTGTTATGTTGGCATTGCCTTAATTGCCTTGTTGGGTCTCAGGGATGACCAAAACAAAAACAAAAAAATAAAATTAAAACAATGCATTGAATTCAAAATGAAGCATTTTTCTTTCATTTTTTATATGAGTCCTTACCCAATATTACAATATTCAGCACACTGAAAAGAATAGTGTGTGTGCGTGAAAGAGAGTCAGCTTTACCCTCAACACCAGACTGAATCTAAATGTACTAAAAACTTTTACATTCATTTTTATTATATAGCAGGGTTATCTTAGACCCTAAGCAGCAGTTATGTATAAATTATTGTAGGGAGTGTCTAGAGCACAGTATCAGTGCAAAAATCAAACTGACAAAACAATGTTCAGTTATGTGTTTAGCTAGTAAAGAGGCTCTGGGTTCTCAGGGAGCCCAAACAGAAGAAAGGGGTTAAACAAATAAAGTCTTGACTTAGGCACAAGCTTAGGCAATGATCAGAAGTGATGGTACTTTGGGGTGCTAGAGAAAAATCAGTTTACAGGTTTACTCTGCTCATGATCTGTGCTCCTTAAGAAGAAACGAATACAGACATGATGCTCTCGATTTACTCAAGGAAGATGGTACGGAGGCTGAGGAAAGCAGAAAGATGCCTGCTTCACACTCACATACAACACAACACAACACAACACATAAGATGGACTGAGCAGACAGAGAATGAAGAGGAATATGAGATAGGCAGCAGGCATAATAAAGTATGGTGAGTGCTTGTGGCCAGATTTAGAGAGGTTTTACGCCAACCGAAATGCGCCATTATTTTCCTTCCCCGTAAATAGCCCAGCAGAGCTAATTTAGGGGTTCATGCAAGAAATGTGCATTGTTTACTTGCATGGAAAAGGCTAGGACTGATGAGGATTTTTATTGCCCACTATTCTTGTTGAAAGAAAAAGCATGCAGATCACTGTTCGTCACTCATTTATTCATTTCATTGCTGGCAGTACGGCGAGGGCCTGATGCTGTTATTTTATAACCCTGTCAAAAGCTGGAGCGTTCGAGCATGCCCGCATCAGGCCCTTACTGAAGAGGGTGTGACTGTGTTTAGAACAGAGCAGGTGCTTTATTAACAATGCATTTATCATTTTCTTCTTATCTATGCATACTTTTTAGGAAAATTGCCATTTTTCTTTTTTTTTGGTCAAAAAGCTAGAAAAGGGTAACTGTTTCCGCATCAGAGCTACTGTAGAAAAGGTGAAACAAACTCCACAATAGAGGTGGGTACTACATCATTCGGAACAGGGCAGGTCCCAGAGAGAGAAAACCTCAGAAAGACTTCTTAAAAGTCAGCTTATAGCCCAGTCATTAAAAAGTAAAGGTCATTTTGGCAGTGGAATAGGCTTCTGGAGCTGCCTGATAATCTAAGAATTACAGAAGTTATTAAAGGGAAAATACAGACTAGTGGACGGCCTGGCCATCATCTGATGGAGCGAGATACGGCTGGAAACTGCCACAGACACAGTTGGCAGCATCAGCGGCATGCTCTTCCCATTTACTCGAGTGAATATTTCCGTCATCATTTCCATTCTAGTTGTTACGCTCTCCACCAGTACGAGTCAACTGCTCTGTGAAATTGAAAGCAGAACAACAGCTGTGACTAAAAAGGAGTTTGCCAGAAAAGTAGACAACAGAGGACACTAACTGTTTCTGGGCATCATCAGTCAAAACATTGGCCCGTCTGCAGTCCAGGCTTCGTGTGAAACCCCTGAAAAATCTCGCACACAATCCATCAGTCAACACTCTAAGACAGACAAGATAATGAATATCTGCCAGCATAATACACTGTAATCCAACATGGGACTCTGAGACATCAGATCAGCCAACAAAATGATTCTCATCATTTCTCACTCTTATGATTACAATTAGCACAGCAGGAGGTCTAGTGGATAAATGATAAATATAGATATGCTGTAAATATAAATAAATATAGATAGATAGATAGATAGATAGATAGATAGATAGATAGATAGATAGATAGATAGATAGATAGAAACTGACAACACAATGAATATATTATAATCCTTTCTTAAACAGAGCCGCACTTATCAATCTACAGCATGTTTTAATTTCCACACTCGTCCTGCTCCTCATTAGGTAGAAACATGATTTGGAGTATACTGTATAATTAAGGTGTAACCCTGAAATGAACTGATCTGCTCCTCCTGTGGTGCTGATGAAAGTTTTAATTAAGTGTCAAACAGTTATTGAGGAACATTTGGGCTCTCACACTGAGTATGTTTATCTGAATCACTTCCAGGGCTTCTGCTTAGAGGTAGGTATGAAACTGCAGGCAATCAGATAACACACACACACACACACACACACACACACACACACACACACACACACACACACACACACACAATTGCTAATTTATGCTATGCCTATACCTAAGGGTGTAACTTTGGGTTCATCATTTGAGTTGTCAGCTTTTTTAGTTGAAGTTTATCAAAAAAAAAATAAAACTAAGCCCTCTGCTAAACACCAAATATCGTCACACTGTAGTACACGCCAAATATATATTGTGTAACTATCTATACAAAGACAAAATACACACAAAACATAGAACGCATAATAAAAATGCACAAAATTATGCACTCTTCAAGTTGAACATCTGACTTCTTGGACACCGCATCAGAATTTATACTTGCGCATAAGACATTTTAACTTGAACATTTTGTTAACATAAATATCATAAAGAATGTACATAAAAGCCAAATCTCTCTTACAGTTATCCTGCCTTTAAAATTTATTTATTTTTTTTTACATTTAAGTCACAATTGTACCAGTGCAATAAAACGCCGATGGACATCAAGAAACCTATTTGCTGTGCTTTGAGTGTAACCTCAGCTAACATAAGACGGAGAGAGCGAGGCCTCGCATCAGCGCTGATGCAAGGAGAGCAGAGAAGCTGAGGAAGTGCAACAGAACAGGGATTAAGCAACAAGAAAGGCTTCTCTCTCACGCTCTCTGTCTCTCAGCATGAAGACTCAGAGCAAAGCTTTACCAGAGAGACACTAATGAGTTTAATTAATAATGGAAATAAATGCAGCCGACGCGCTAACTCCGGGGAGTTAAGCTGTGAACGCTCGCCTTTCTGCGAGCTCTTTCTGTTCGCCAGCTGCACTACTGTTCGCACTTAGATAGGAGCGCACGGTGCATGCAATGCTCCACAGAGATACACACATATGGGCAGCGCGCAGACATATAAAGGTAAAATGTGCTGTCTTTCTGTGTCTACTTATAAACAAGCATGTACTTCATTAGATAATGAGAGTATGCTTTTATTGTAGTATTCTCAGCTGAGATTTCTTTCATCAAATCCATGTGTCTAGTAAAGATGTCAATTTGCTGGGGTAATTATTATTATTATTTTTTGCTAATTACAGGCTTCTCCGTACAGCATCAGGTGTGCTAATGATGGAGGGAGGGATACCAACTATTCATTTTAAGTTTTTCCAAATCTATTTTGTTATAAAGCAAATAAACAGTTAAGAGCACAACCTGCCCTGCCATAATGAGCATTTTCGTCTTCCGAATGCAGTTAAACAATCAATGCTTCGAGAACTCAGTACTTATCACTTACTATACTTGCATACATATAGTCAATATGATAGACATGATAGACTGGATGCCCACAAATCACTCTAACAGCACCGATCAGCCACAACCCTACCACCACCACCACCACCACCACCAGGTGAACTGAATAACAATGATCTCAATCTGACTCAGCTGCACTGAACAAACAAGTTTGATCCATGGAGGATCCATGCTGCAAACCACAGCACCCAAAAGATCCGTTTCCCGGTTTCAGACACCACAGCACACCCACAGAGGTCTTATGGAGTCATGCCCGAGGGGTCAAAGCTGCCCAGATGGCTAAAGGTTTTTGTGTTTTAATGCTATGGCTGATCGGTGTGTGTGTGTGTGTGTGTGTGTGTGTGTGTGTGTGTGTGTGTGTGTGTGTGTGTGTGTGTGTGTGTGTAAAGGATGGCTTCAGCAAGGTTTTACAATATAGAAAGAATGTAAGAAAACACATTGAATTAGAAGGTGTGTCCAAACTTTTCATATCGAGAGAGAGAGTGAAAGAGAGAGAGAGAGAGAGAGAGAGAGAGAGAGAGAGAGAGACTGACTGGAGTAGTGAACACAGAACAAATGGACACAGATCAACCCGAAATAGCTTTAACATCACTATACTATTTCAAATCTCATACACTGCACCCTGCATCACCCCAATCTGATAGACCATTACTGTTTTTTAATGTGTTCTACTCTCTATGCACCATTTGCTTTCGACATAGGAAGGGCAAATGACGCCATCTGCTGGGAATACTCAGATTTACTCAGACTCAGAGTGGCAACTCTCTTCTTCTTTCAAAGTAATCTTCTTAAAATTATATCGGTATATCTACACATGTGCACACAGACACATTTTTTTTAATAGAATTTTTTTTCAGTATAGAGGGGCCCAAAAATTTCTACACACCACCATGAAAAATATTTGCCCAAACAGTAGCATCAATGATGGTTTGCCATACACAGTAACAGTCCAAAGACATTCAAGATCAAGTTGAGATAAAGACATAATACACTCTTTCAGTTGCTCCTGTCAAGGGGTCGCCACAGCAGACCATCTGATCTGCACACAACATTTGGCACAGGTTTTATTTTGCTGCATGCCCTTCCTGTCGCAACCCTTGCATTTTTTCTGGGCTTGGGACCGCGACCGTATGTAGTGGCTGGGTAGTATGGGGCGTGGCAACCACCAGACAGCGGGGCTCAAAACCTGGATCATCAATTCCCCCAAATGAACAACCTAGAGCGTTAGCCACTTGCGCTACCACAGACCCCCTTTAAATGTAATTTAAATGTTCTTTCCTCCAATTACTCGTTGTCAAATCTTGCGCATGCAAAAAGATAAGAAACACAAACATTATTTTGGAATTCTTAGTCAAAACCCCCCAAAAATTACAACAGCCAAGTCCAAATCAATCAATCAAGTATTATGGTGATACTACCACCATATTACTTGGGATCACTTTTTCAGTTGTATTAAAAAGAAAATCACAAAGGTAATAAAGTAATACGGTTAACATATGAGCATATGGTAATCCATTTTACCCAGTGTACTGTAGAAAAACCTGCCTGAACACCTCATCATCTATGGGGGAAAGTATGTCACTGCGAATTAATGAGTATTAATTAGCCATCAAAAATGAACAAGGCCCCATTCACCTTGCAGTGTCAGGGAAAGTCTAATCCCAGGATACAGGTATTACACAGGCAAAGTGCTATCCATCATACAAGCCAGAAAAATATCCATATTAAGGGAAAAATGGAACGAAATTTTGCCTGAACTCTTAAAGGTGTAAAATTATAGTCTTTCTAACATAAAAACAAAAGTAACATGATGAGATGTGGTTCCATGTACACATACAGTAGGAATATACACAGATCATTCACAACACTAACACTACTGCCAGGTGAATTATGCAGTACAACATGATAATCACAATTATTTACCAGTAAACTGCTGACAGGATCATGGGCACCCAAGTCTCATCTATCTCTGTGGTGACCAAAGCCAGCTAGCCATGTCTGAACCCATAAAAAAAAAAAACATGTAGTACAAATTGTTAATAAATGTCAAGGATGGCCACAAGAGTGAAGTGTTAGGACACCCAGTGCACCACAGCCCACTGTGTATGGGGCTTATCAGGCAAAGGTTGTTGATCCGGCTTCAAAATTCACTAGATTTCAATCCGATCGAGCGTCCATGGCATACGCCGGACAAACAAATCCAATCCATGGAGGTCCTACTCTGCAACCCACAGCACCCAAAGGATCTGCTGCCAACGTGTTGGTGCCAGACATCACAACAAACCCCAGAGACTTTGTGTAGTCATGCCCCAAGGGGCGAGAGCTGCCTAGGTGGCAAAAATAAATAAATAAATTATTCTCATTTCATTTCAGCTTACTCTGTTGTCCCTTTTCCTATTATAGCTGTAGTATACCATATGAATGTAAACATATCAAATATCCATTTATGACAAAAATAATTTATATCTTTCATTTATCTTCTATACCACTTATCCTGCAGGGTTGAAGGGGGCCTGGAGCCTATCTCAGGAGACTTTGAACACGAGGTGGGGGACACCATGGACAGGGTGCCAATCCATCGCATGGCACACACACACACACACACACACACACACACACACACACACACACACACACACACACACACACACACACACACACACAGATTCTGCAGGCAGCTTGGGCACGCCAATTAACCTAATCTGCATCACTTTAGACTGTGTGGAGGAAACCCACCAAGCAAACTCACAGCCGAGGCAGGAATTCGACCCTCGACCCTGGAGGTTCGAGGCCACAGTGCAAACCGCTATGCCACCATAATGGATATCAGTAAATTATTTAATACATATGAACTAGACAGAATTTTGCAGTGTGTACACATAAACATATAAAAATAAAACTGAGCAAAGGCATGTGTTTCTCTGTACCCATGCATTTTATGGTTGCAACACACATAGATGTCCACAAGATGTCTCTATTAGAAAAGCAACAGCAACACTACCCTAGCTCTGCACTTTCTACATCTGATCACACAGCTTGTTCGCTCTATTTGCCTCATCATGCATCTAAAATAGTTGCCACAAAGCAAAATTAACATGATTGAATCCAAAGAAAAGGCTCACTTGACTTGAGATATTGTGTTCTATCAAGCATCATATGCAAGATCTGATTTGTAAACAGTGGGTATTACTGTAGGATGGGCCTCAAATCTGTGCATCTTCAGATTTACAGTCACCTTTTAAATCTTGAAGGGGAAAAAATGAAACATCTTTACATCAGTATGCATGATATATGAGGTCAAAAGAAACTTTAAACTCACATAGATGATAGCTGCCAGCTGCCATCCTGTTCAGACTGAAAGCAGTTCATCAAAATTTAATAGCGCCGTCTGTAATGTAGGCTGTAGACTTGCACAGATGATGAAAAAGACAGGAGGCATGTGTCAAAATAGAGTGCTATTCGAAAGTGTCTTCAACCATGCAACAAAGGTGGGGCAAGCAACCACACTTTGCCAATTAGTATGAAACAGAATGGAGACTTGGTCGTATAAGCTCTAAACAAATCCTTATTCATTTGCCTCTCAAAAGTGGAGATATTTTATCTTATTGGTTTCTATTATCTCTTTCTTTCACATTATTTACACCCTATCTAATGCTTTCTTCCTTCTCCTCCACTCCTCGCTCAGACATCTTGGATGTAGTGCATAGAAGTAATTTTATGTACATACAGTGTAGAAGTAATTTTATGGGTTTAATAACTTGCAGCTCCATAAAACCACTTGTTAAGGCAGCAATGAGGTCTAATCAAATGGCAACCATAAAAAGTTGGAGGGAGCACAGCAGAGAAAAAGGAGGAGTGCGAGAAAATATCCATTAAACATTTTTAATGGACTCTTGGCTTTCTGAAATATATCCATGTAAAAAGACAAAGGAGTGAGGCTGGACTTGAGTTTTTGCTTCTCATCCACTCTTTATAACGGACAGCTCCAGCTGAGAGTGTTACATCTTCGAGCTCCCACTATTATACCTTCAGCTCAGTCTCTTATCCAGGGAGGTTTTCCAGAAGTAGCCTTCACTCAGATTATTATTTCCAATTCTCCTCAAGAACAGCCACAGGGAGGGGAAAACACGACAGAGTGCTGACAATGAGGAGAGGAGAGAAGGAAATTCAGAGATATTTAAGTATGGAGGGATCTCGTGTGGCTGGTTCGCAGTGGAGGAATAAGCCTGGAATCTGGAGGAGATGAAATAACAGACTGTATTGTGAACGAGATGAGAACGCACTCAAAGCCCGCCGTGGCGGGAGCAGAACCTCGGGGCCGCCGTGCATAAAGCAGCTTGATTCCATTTGGAAGCTGCAATGATCCAGGGATGTTCTATTCTTACAGCAGTGAAACAGGGCAACCTCATATCCTACTATCGCACAAAAGCAGGCTCTCTGACACATGCTCACACAGTGTTACTGTAGATTAACAGCAGAGCCTTCTCTTTAAATAACTCACCTATATCTGATATGAAGAGAAAATTGCATCATGGATATCTCACCGGTGCTTTCCTTATGTCTCTGGTTCATTCCCTTACACTCTCCGGGGCCATTTTCTTGTGACACGCTCCTGTATATCTGATGTGCCAGATATACAGGCACATCCAATGTTTTAACACCTATCAGCAGGGATGTGATGTCTGCTTGCACTCCGCTGAGTGAAGAAACCCTGGCTGAGTGGAGGACATTCCTGCACCTCAGGTGGACCCTGCAGCTACTGAGAGGTAAATATAACCTGGGCTGAAGAAAAGAGGAAACCTTGGCCCTGCCATGTCCACAGGTCCAGGCTGAGCCCCAGGACCTTCCGGCTTCAGTGCTCTTGGCTTCATGCCCAGATGAGAGAGACAGGAGAAATGGACCAGATTCTCTCTCTCTCTCTCTCTCTTTCTCTCTTATTTCATCCTTCTGAACCGACCCACTATAGTGTGCTAGTGCTGGCACGGGTTTCGGAACAAGCCCATATGTCCACTAGTGTGAGATTGGCACCATACATCTGCTCATAGCACAGCTCCCCACCAAGAGCTGACTGACCTGCACGATCTTTGCTCATACCTAATTTTTCCCCTCTCTCTCTCTCCATCCCATTATTTCTTAATCTTAAACTCCTTATTGCTTTCACAGGCTTGCACAAGATAAAATATGTGCCAATTAACAAAAATATAATAACATTATGAAATATAACAATGAATAAAGAACTAGTGTGATCTCTGTTATTTTAACTGTGGCATGTACCGGATGAGCTGGTTCAAGTATTTTGGATACTGCATGAATACTACTGAATTTCACACACATAGTGTAAAGGAAAAAAAAAGTCCAAGAGCCCTTTACAATCTAGATGAGCAGAAAAGCATCCCAGAATACATAACACATCAAACCTTAAGGCAGATGAGCTACAGCAGCAGAAAACTACATCCGGTTGCACTCCTGTCAGCAAAGAATAAGAAACAGAATTCATCATGGGCACAGATTCACCCGAAATGGACAGTTAAAGACGAGAACAAGACCAAGTGATTTTTTTTTTCGTTTCTTTTCAAATGCTCAACTGTCAGTTTGATCAGCCCATCTGGTACCAGCAAGCATCTGATGCTTGATGTGAACATTAACTGAAGCTCTTGACCTGTATCTGCATGATTTTTATGCATTGTGCTGTTGCCACATGATTATGATAATTATGATTATGATAACTGCATAAATGAGAGGGTATACAGGTGTTCCTATTAAAGCTGGTGGTGACAAATAACTACTGTAAATTCAGCATACTGAGATAGAAAAATGTCATGATGTGTCATGTGTTAACCTGAAGAAAGTTGAAAGTTAATTCATATGGGTTTTTCCTGATAATATGTCATGGTTATATTTTATAATGCACTGTACTGTATATACAGGGTACTACTATATATGCACCATACCATATACAGTAGTACATTTATATATTGAAGAATGCAGGATACAAACATATACTTTATATATCAAATCATGTCATGTTCTTGAAATCTAAATGCAGATATCTGGAGTATTAAAGTGACACTAAACTGATACAACCATTATTGAAGAAGCTCCATCACTTCTGCAGTTCATAGACAACAAAACAAGGTTTGATTATCTGCCACTGTTGCACATTTTCCCTCCTTATCAGCTGGAATACACACAAGCCTGATTGCCTTAATCCCTCATATCAGCTATCTACAAATGCAGAGTGAAAAAAACAAGCTTCTATTGTGATGTTATCATTAGCACAAAAAACAATAATTATGCCCTTCTTATTAGAGATCGTAAAATAAATGCTTGTTAATAATGTAAGCCATAAGGAAAGGAAGTGCATACAGGCACACCTACACACACCTACACACACCTACACTCACTCACGCACACACACACACACACACACACACACACACACACACATGGTTATTTAGTGCATTCATAACACTGCACCATGTTGCAGTCTTATATAAAATTACTTATTACTGATTATGAAGATAATAGTAGAGAGAATATTTAACAAACGTAATGATCATAGAGCTCATTTTTTAATGATGCAGCTAATGCCGACACACTCATTTGCTTTCTGACTACACGGCCCCATACTGCCAGTGTGTGTGGAATCTCTATAAGACACTCTGCTCTAAATCAAAGCATTTAGCCCTGGACTCAAGGGTCAGTATTGTATCATCTTCCATGGCACAGGGAAACAAAGGATGTCCTAGTAGGTTGTATTTGATATTTATTTCAGGGGAAAAAAATTAATAATATATATGCCCAATTTCTCCTCTCGGATTAGGAATAGGACAGTAAACTGGGATCATTGAGCAAATAAAAAGATCTGAGTTCTTTATACTGTACCATATATATATACACAGACCAAAAGTTTGGACACACCTTCTCATTCAAAGAGTTTTCTTTATTGTGTTCTTTATTGTGTTCTTTAGCCCAAACAAGTCTCTTCTGCTTGTTGCCTGTCCTTAGCAGTGGTTTCCTAGCAGATATTCTACCATGAAGGCCTGATTCACACAGTCTCCTCTTAACAGTTGTTCTAGAGATGTGTCTGCTGCTAGAACTCTGTGTGGCATTGACCTGCTCTCTGATCTGAGCTGCTGTTAACCTGCGATTTCTGAGGCTGGTGACTCGGATGAACTTATCCTCCGCAGCAGAGGTGACTCTTGGTCTTCCTTTCCTGGGGCGGTCCGCATGTGAGCCAGTTTCTTGCGCTTTCTTCAGCGCTTGATGGTTTTTGTGACTGCACTTGGGGACACTTTCAAAGTAATAATGGCCACTCGTTTTTCTTCACTTAGCTGCTTTTTTCTTGCCATAATACAAATTCAACCTCTTTGAATGAGAAGGTGTGTTCAAACTTTTGGTCTGTACTGTATAAAACATCATTCATATGTAATAATTAATTAAGAAAACTCAGTATCCTCTGTAGAATTGGTCTAGTCTTTTCAATCTGAAATAATAATAATAATAATAATAATAATAATAATAATAATAATAATTGCATTTGTGCAATGCTAATGGTGCTTGATTAATCATTATTAGTGCTTGATTTGATTCGATCAAAATATATTATAGAGTGCACTACCACAATGATTAGAGGATGATAACGGTTTCAGGGCAAAGACTGACAGTTTTCTTTGCATCAACGATCTACTGGGAATAAGGAATGTTCTGGACCTCAGTCTCCCACGCTTCCCCAGTCTGCTTTGTTTCTTCCTCCTCCCTCTCTTTTATTCGGAAAACTCCTCCTCTTTCCTAACAAAGAAAAATGTGTCTAAATGGTAGCTACTTAGTAAACAGCTAACAGAAAACTGCTAACACAAAAACATACCATTATGATGGAATAAGATTACGAGCAGCTTCGGTGTAAATCGCACAAATTTTATGCACACACACACAGACACAGACACACATACACACACACAAAAAATCAATTTAACAACAGGTGTAAATGAATTCTTTATTGTTTTATTGAATAATTTGTGGAAGCTTGCTGGGGGAACACTGGTGATATAATTAAATCTAAAGGCTATAGCTGAATAAATGAAGTCGAGTGTTGGAGTGTGCAAGCTTGACAGATATTAATACCTTCTATTGGAATGTGGCAACATGGGTAATAATCCATTCATAACGATAAAGTGTTCTTGGTCATGACTTTCGAGATAAGACAAATCATAAAACGGGGAGAAATGTACCTGTTTTTCTTTCCTCTTCCATTTGAGGTCAGTTAAAACAGCATCAATAAATAATCTCTGTAGCGTTACTACACTAACTGCTAGTACTCATTAGAGTGAGAAGAAAAAGACCATTTTATGTTCATGTCAGTTTTTTTCTATTGCTGTGCTTGGAGACATGATGAGACGAGTGATGAGTTTTTGGCGTTCAATAGAGACAAGTCTGATGCAACACTTAGAGTCTGCTGCAGACATCTTACTTACAAGAGCATGATGTGAGACGGAGACTCATGTTTTATGTTAGACATCTGCATTTAGATAAGACCAGACATGGCACTGTTTTATTCTGGGAGACTGAAAGAAGTGTGTGTCCACCTTTGTGTAAAGCAACATGGGACTGAGGCTTTCCCTATGATGTAACTGCAATCCTGGCATTCATACATTTCTGATTAACATACTCGAATAACACATTAGAGAGAGAGAGAAAGAGAGAGAGAGAGAGAGAGAGAGAAATGACCCTTATTGTAGCTGATAATGAAATACATAAATGCAACATCTGTTCCTTCTGGCGGTTTGTCCTCCTGCTCCTGTCCCTCATTTTGCCTTTGAGGTCAATGCATCTTTATTTTTGATTTGAAAACAAAATGCAAAGCACTAGAGGAATAATGGAAATGCAGAAGCCACGTTTTAATCTCTGCAGGCCTTCAGTGCCATTCTTCAAAGCCAACTGCAGTACCGATTCACAAATACACTCGTGCGCGCACACAACCATTAGGCAGTGTTTGTCAATATGATTATGTGAACTGTTTAGTCAGGTTACAGAGGTGATACATTGTAGGAGGTCAGCTAATGATCATGTTGAACATGCAGCATACACACGCACTCGCACACGCGCACACACACACACACACACACACACACACACACACACACACACACACACACACACACACACACACACACACACACACACACACAAATCATTTCAATTTTAACTCGAGATATATGTATCTAGGCTAACAATAGTGCATATGTGTGAAACCAATTATGGGGATGCATTTTCTTTCAGTTTCCCTCTCACACAGCACACAAACACTGTATCTAAACACTTCCAAATGTCAGTCTACAGACTACATGTTCATTAAAATGTTATCATTCAATTAACACTTCTTATTTAATTGAATGAAATAATGACTCTAATTGAATTCAATAAAAAAGTCATTATATAATGAAGTAAATAATAACAGTTGTGTCATTGATGAACGCCATTGTCATTGCATTAAAGATTTTCTTCATTAAGAAAAGAAGCAAATTATGATATTCATATGAAAATGCCATAAAATGAAACAATACCTCTGCATTACAGTCTACCTCTGTCCTGCGGTGTTCGTGCACTGACTGGGGAATTGTTTAACAGAGAATTGACCTCAAGTCAAGTTTTTTCCTTCTTAATACTTGTCTATGAGATGAGCAGCATCATCAAATAAGACTATAAGTATGTAGTTTTACTATTTAAATGCACGATTTAAATTTCTAGCACTTTTATCTAACGACGAAGTCATTTCCCCAACTACAGCCCTAATTTGATTAATGACATGCAAATTTCACTTATGCAGGGATATCAGAAGAGCTTCAAAAAGAAAAGTGATTAATCCAAAATACAACATCAAAGCCCTACAATCCATGCAACGGGTTAAAGAGAAATTTACAATGTAGGGCACAAGACTCAGACAATATGTGCAAGAAATGAAGCCCTTTCATTTCTCTCGCTCACCCCCTTTCTTTTTCTCTTTCTCTCTCGAAATTGCTTGGGCAGTGCCACCAGAATAACATATGACTTTCATAATAAAACCACGGAAGCCCACGCAAATAAGTGTGAAATTGCAATATAATCATTTATGCAAATGAAACAGTGGTGTGGTGAAGTGTCATTATTCTCTCTACCCTCTTAGTTCTTGTTTTTGCAACAGAGAAGGAGAAAATTATTACCATGAAAAAAAACATAGTGGAAAAAAAAAACTCTCTTTGATACGCAGTTAAAAATGAGTTTCCGCTCTACTCTTTCAAATTCACATATGCAGACAGTTTAATGATATGCACATGTAGAATGGGTCCAAATACTTCCTGGTTAGGAAAAGCCTGGCAAAAATAAGCTTGCCTTGAATACTTGTATCGAGACCCAGTATTTATTCTGGGCTCATAAACAAACCTTTGCTTTTTTTCTGATTTAACAATTTTATGTACAAACTTTTTTGCATGAATAAAAAATTTTAAATATCAGATTCATTCATGGGCGGCACGGTGGTGCAGTGGTTAGCACTATCGCCTTGCACCGCCAGGGTCGGGTTCAATCCCCGGCCAGGCTCGATTCCCATCTCTGTGTGCATGGAGTTTGCATGTTCTCCCCGTGCTTAATGGGTTTCCTCCGGGTACTCCGGTTTCCTCCCACAGTCCAAAGACATGTAGGTTAGGCTAATTGGCGTTCCCAAATTGCCTGTAGTGTGTGAATGAGTGAGTGTATGTGTGTGTGTCTGTACCCTGCGATGGATTGGCACCCTGTCCAGGGTGTACCCTGCCATGTGCCCTAAGTCTCCTGGGATAGGCCCCAGGCCCCCGTGACTCTGAATACAGGATTAAGCGGTATAGATGATGAGTGAGTGAGTGAGTGAGTGAGTGAGATTCATTCATTTATTATTATTATTATTAGTAGTAGTAGTAGTTTTTGTGTTAATAAACAATATTTGTACTGTAAGAAGATCTTACTGTATGCAGGAATGCAGGAGAGCACAACAGGTATTTTATAAATGTTGTCAATGCAAGCAGTTATACCACATAGGTGAGATAAATACAATGTCCCGGTCTGGTTTGTGAAAGTCTGCTTTCAGATATCAGTAATGTGTTCTGTCTTGTCCATTAAGCATAACATCATTTTCCCCAGCATCCTGTAGCTTGAAAAAGAAGTCACATGACTCAATATGCACGCATTTCACAATCATTGAATGTTAAGGCCACATACAGAAGAAACTGTGGGTTTAAACGTTGTGCAAAAGTTTTGATCCAGCCCTAATTTCTTTATATTAAATTAAGTAAAAAAAGAATAATTTTGTAGAATTACTTCAATTTTACATTGAAGAATTGTGATGCAACAGGCTGGAAAGTGCCTAAAGACATGATTTAAAAACTGCTTGTTTATGTAACGATGTCACTCAGCATTCACTATCACCTGTATACTGATCACCGTTCTGATCATCTGTCATCACCTGCACCTGTTTCTCACTGGTTCATGTCTTCATTTGTAGATTTTTTTTTTATTCTTAAATGATTTGTATGTTATTGTGTGGCTTAACACATAAAAACAATCATCTGAAACTGGTCAGGTGCAGGAACTAGACTGAAAATGAGAGCCAAAAACTTGCCAAAAATGAGAGCCAAATATGAGAGCCAAAAAAAGTCCTGCAGGAGGCTTGGATAACTATTCATCAAGACTATGTTAAAATACAAGGGAGTCTGGCCCTCTGGAAGCAAAATATGAATAAATGAGGGGAGACTTTTGCACAGTACTGTATGCATTGAAATAATAATAACAGTTTTTAAAAAAAAGAGTGGAATAATTGGGTCAGAATGTTTTGTAGAAAGTTTGTATCATGCCAGAAGGGGTACTCATGCCAGAAAACATGTAAAGGATTCATGACAGACACTCTACAAGTGTCCTAAAAGACGAAGTGCTTAAGTCTATTTCTCTAAGTCTATATATATATACAATATACACATACACACATACACATGCACACAATTTTTGGGGCTCATAAATAATTTAAAAAATGATTGACTAGCAGTTGAATAGGACCCTTGTTACTCCATGACCAATCAAGCTGATAAAAGGCCTTTAAAACCATTAAAGGTGGCTAATACAATAGTTTGGAACATTCTTAAAAACAAGGAATTAGGTGGCAAGTTCACCAACAGCAAAGACCATGGAAGACAACTAAAGGGGATGACCGCAGAATTCTGTCCATGGTAAAAAAAGAACCCTTTTAAAACATCTTTCCAATTCAGGAACACTCAACATCTGTTATGTAGGTGTGTCACTGTCAAGGTCTACAGACAGGAGATGGTTTTATAAAGTACAGTAAATGCAGATGCTTCATAACAGGGTGCAAAGCACTGGTACAGTAACGCTCAATAACAGAAAGGCCAGATTAGACTTTACCAGCAAACTTTGTCAAATTCTTTTGTGTGTTTATTGATGACCTGACTGCTGATAAAAGTAGCAGGATTAATCGTCAAGTGCATAGGGCTACAGTATATTCTCTGCACAGATTCAGCCAAATGCTGTAAAACTGCAAGGACACCAGGTTATACTGCAGATGGATAATGACCAAAAACATACGGTGAAAGCTACCCAAGGCACTAAATACCCGCACCTTGATCTTGAGCACAAGACCATGGTTTAATGTTGGCTTTCCAGTGATTGTGCTCGAAAAACACATCCAGAATCAGGAGGCCAGCAGGAAGTCCCATAAATAATTGTTGACTACTGATACTTGCTCTTCCTGCCATTAGGTCGTTACAGCTCATACGGGATGCAGCAACTGACTTGTCTTTTATCATCCTAAGCTTTACTGGCTTTCTGATGCTGTCCATGTTCATGTTATATTTTGCTTGCCTTCAAAGCCAGATATTGACCAGCTAACACATATCTGCTTGCAACAGTCCAATTCTTACAATAGCTACAGTGTTTCAAGCACTCTTAGGTATATACTTAACTACCTTTTTTACTCAGTGTATTAATTTGTGCCTAAAGTACGTACTGGCGTGTTTGACTTTTGGAAGTGCTTTTGCTTAGGGTGCCTGCCAAATACTGTAAAACTAGATCAAAATGTTCATTCAAACTTAAATGTGCTGCAGATAATTGCAGAAATATGCAAAAATGCAAAAATAGGCCATTCCAAGTTATTAGCATTGTAAACACAAATTAAATGAGGCCATATG
This sequence comes from Clarias macrocephalus, assembly GCA_011419295.1. Lineage (NCBI taxonomy): Eukaryota > Metazoa > Chordata > Actinopteri > Siluriformes > Clariidae > Clarias > Clarias macrocephalus. The sequence goes on from JAAGKR010002198.1 coordinate 68,666, forward strand.
GACACTGAGGTTTGAATTCTCTTCTCATTTACAGCTTAAAACTATTCCTTGCAAGAATAGTACTGATAATTAGAGAGCTGTTATTGTTTCAAGTCTGGTGCTTTGTATTACTTACAGTCTTCTTAAAATAGATTTGTTTTCCCTGAAACACCAGTATTATGCTTCTCATATCTCTCAAATCTTACTTAAAAGAGTGAATGTTCACTGGCAAGCAAACATCACAGCTAGTTCTGTGTCAGTCACAAGTCCAACAGCATGAGCAAAACTAATGTGCGACACATGTATACTTGTAGAAATAGTTATTCCATGTACCCTCTAGTCTTGGAGGAATGGTCCACCTTAAAAAAAAAACTGTCCATCTTAAAATGACATAAAACAATTTAAGTGGGCCCAGCTGTAATCTGAAATTGGGATCTGAGTGAGTGCAGCAGCTACAATGCGATGCACAATGAGACCATCTTGTGGCTCCGCAGGGGCACACAGGGAGGCCTGAAAGGCAGCAGATCTACACAAGGGAAACAACTGGCACAGCTGTGCGCCAAAGGCCCTGGGCTAAGCACAGTGGAGAGCCCAGATAGTGCCCACCTGTCTGGCCCTGGGCCAGATCAGCTACATGCTACACAGCTAGCCAGCCATCTGTGCATAAAGCCCTCAGTGCCTGGATCCCAAACAGCTGGCTCTCATCGGTACTGAACCTGATAAAGCTCTGGTATCTTCTGGCGAGTGATGATACATACATCAGACAAATGTGTCTGGAAACCGAAGCTGCTGGGCGAGTGAGGAAGAGCGATCTGTAATCAGGCACTGGAGTGGAGAGCTGGCTGGAGTGAGGGGAAAAAAAAAACAATCAGCACACTAAAGCGATCAGATAATGCTTAGTGTTCGTGTTGTGCTTCAGACCAGTGTCCACTGGGACAGCCTCTTGTGAATCTTAATCACAGAGTTTATTGCATTCCCAGAGTTTCCTTTCCCTCCTCTTGTCTAATTAAAAGTGCTGAAAATGTGCAAATGAACTTAAATTAAAAAAAGAAAAAAGAAAAACAGATGTACAAAGGCTTTGAAAGAGAGGAAAAATACAGAAAGAAAAGGTTTTTATGAAGCAGTTTTTCCCTTAAATCCCCCTTTTGCCATAAGAGTTTGATGGGACACATACATGTATATTAACACACACACACACACACACACAAACACACAGTTTATTATATCTTATCTCCTTTGAGTATGGCCCTTTCTTTGTGCTAGCATAAGAAGGCTTTTGTAATGTGGTCGGTGTGCAACGATCCACCATGGTCCCAAAATCCAGCAGTAACCATTAGATCACGCCTTTGATCGACAGTGTGCAACTGAAGTGGGGATTTCCTGCATGTGGGAAAGCAGTGTGAACTGAGAGAAGGCTGATTCTTTCCTCCTAGCAAGCTCTTAAGCAAATTGCCATGTGCACATTGAATACCAATGCAGTTGTGGCAGTGTTCATTGACTAGTCAGTGTCAGGAAACATTTGAAAGTCTTTCCACTATTTTGTTCTCTTTCCAGGAACAGCTACCTTGTACAGTATATGTGAGTGATAAAAATCCATAAAGATATTTACAAAGGACATTAAACCTATTAACTTCAACTGAATGATTGAAATCACCATGGAATTCACTTAATAAATGTTCCCCTGTTCATTTTTCATGTAGATTAATTAATCAAGAAGTATATTCAGTAATAATTGAATATTGTTCTTTGTGCATACAGTCAAAAAAAATTTTTTTGGGGGGGGGGGGTGAAAAATAATTGTATTATTGTATAAAATAAACAATACTGTACATGCAAAATACTTTTTCTCAAACAAGAAGTCATTCTACCAAAATGGATTTAATTTAAAAATGGGTTATTGCTCACAGTCTACAGAGACACTGTTTTTGCCTTTAACCAAATATATAATATAAGAAAATATTTAATAGTTCCAAGTATTATGCGGAAAATGTTAAATGACGTAAATATGGAAAGAGATTCTTTTTTTATCTTCCACAGATACTTTTTAGTTTCTTTGTTTTCCAGTTGTAATCTACTAGCTAGCTCTCACCTATAACACAACAGTTACCAAGATGAGGAAGGATGAAGCCAACGACCACACCTTCTAAACTGCCATGTCACATAGTTTTATTCTCTTGGTCACCTGACCAGAGATTCAAGCCTGTAGGATTTATGAGATTTGAATTTGTAATCTTCTGATGATACGGCAAACATTTTCCTGTTCGCCACATGGGACTCATGAAAAACGCACGCGTACATTAAAATATGGAGATAGCTCATTGATGCTTTGTAAGTGCCTTAAATTCTACTAAGTGCCGTGATATTTTACATAAAAGCATAGGTTTTTTCTTTCCTTTCTTTTTTTTTTCTACCAAGACGTTTATTGTCATTCAAACTCAACACTAGACTGTGGAAACTTACATAAAAAATGAACTGAAGAAAAATAGTATAAGGGAAATTAAATGGCTTGGAGGATCTTTACAAGCTTGTTAGTTGAAGAGGTGATGCTGTTGTTCTGTCCAGGAGACACTTTACCAAATATTAATTGATCAGTGTTTGGGATCAGTGTAAGGGATGCTGAACAGTTAAAGCTTTAAAATATAGCATGCATTCGTTATTTTATATTTAATATGCTTTAATACATGTTAACAATATTTCTGAATCTGACTATAGTACATCTCTGTTTTCAGGATGCTCTGTTCTATTATCCTTTCTCCAGGACAAACTCAGTAGATGGTACAGCGTTGTGTTGAAGGGCAATAATCTTGCCGCTCCGGCATTCTCTAAGTACGACTTTCTATTATTTTCACCCAGTTGTTTTATTTACTTCTCTGTCCTTTGCAAAATCAAAGAAGTTTCAGGCTCCTCAGGTCTCCATTGATGTCTGTGAAGTGGGGTGATTTGAATCCCCTCACCACCCCCATCTTTCCTGCTGTCCTCCAAGGGATACAGAAAGCAGTGCAGGCAGGCGAGAAGACGAGTTCTGAGGAGCATGTGAACATCAATGGAAAGATGCGGTTTGAAGGGAGGGGGACACACTCCAGAGAGAGGATAGGGGAGAGAAGGAGTGCACAGGGGGTTTATTAGAGCAGCTACCATGTCCTCCACACAGGACAAACACTTCCGCTCATTTAAATGAGCACTGTATTGTCTACAGAGAGAAAAACTAGTTAACTAAACGATTCCAGTTTCTCATGAATTATATTTGAACAGAAGCAAATTGTAAATTATTATATTTATAGCAATTTATGACCATGCAGATCACATGGTGATGTATAAGAGTTTATATTTCTCAAGTCTAGTCCTTTATTGCCTCTGCTCCACATCAAAAGAGCTTTAAAAAGTATCACAAATCATGAGCACAAAAAGAACTTTTTAGTGTCTATAGAAACTTTTTTTCTTTTTTTTTCTTTTTTAAAAAAGAGCTAATGTCACTACCTGGATACTTCATTAAGCCCCCTTTCCTGTTTTGTACAGACGAGAACAATTCACAACACTAGCAGTTTCTTTAGGCGACACATCCCTATGCTAATGAGCCTAAGTCTAGTGTTGACGCTGCAGGATATTTTAGCAAACACTTAACCCTTCAAGGAAAAACACCACAATCCATCAAAAAAACCTATTTCAAATGCCAATTGGGGGAAAAACAAGTGAGGAAAAAAAACACTCTCAATATCCTCTCATGACAAATTAGATGTTTAAACCACTCTCCTATTCAGTACCATGCACTCAGAACACAGAATCTTTTATAAAGTATAGAACAGCGAGGAGTAACATTTCTTCTTTTAAGTGCATTGGTTAATGAAGTCAGAAAAAGCAAACTACAGTAGAATGGACTTACAGGAAAGTCAGATGAACTTCAGATTTGTATAAGTTCACATAAGAAATTTATGCGCCTTTTAGACACTTATTATGACATATTATTGTGTTTATGTGTAATGGGATTTTTTTTTATATATATGATTGATTTTTATTAACAAATGATTTTTCATGAATCATTTATATTCACATTTAAAATGCTTTTTTCCCCACATGTCTTTTTCATGATTTATTTATTGTATTTTTACATGTATTTTTCACTTGATTCATTTATTTTACATTCGTTTTTCAGACTTTATTTTCATATGTGATTTCATGACTTTTTTTTTTTTCACATGCTTCAATTACTTCTCATGCTTTCTCAAATACTTCTTTTTTACCTCATTTTTTAGATTAGATGTGCCCGTGACTTCGTGTGGAATTTAATTGCACACACATAAGCAAGATTAAAAAAAAATGTATAATGCCATCTGTTGAATTTTGGAGTTAACTAATATTTTTGCGTGTTAGCATGAAATGCACAGAATGAACATCGTGTTTAAAGCTCATTTAGAGCATTTTAGCCATTATTTATTTTGTTGTTTTTTTTTTTTTTAATAAACATGCAGTATAGAGGCTTCAGGATTGTGCAGTATAAAGTGACATCATATTTTTTCAAAATAGGAAATATAATGAACTGAATTTTAGTGTAAAATTTAAAATATTATAAAAAATATAATGAAAAACTTGAAACTGGTTCACAAACGCAAAGAAATAGCAGAAATACACACAATCACAAGTTTCTATGGTTGTTGATGTTTGAGATGAACTAATTATTTTTTTCAATGTAAATTTATTTATGATATGTATAATGGTGTTTTCCATTTAAATTTCAAATTAGCATATTGTCTCTTCCCGAGAGCAGACAGAGATGTAACAAAGCCTATATGTGACCTCAAACTCGGTCACAAATACACCCATACACCCTATTAAAATCTGTTCAGTAGATTTTACGTGATGCATGCACAAATAAACAGACAGACAGACAAAAGTCATCGTTATGTGTTCTATTACTCATCTTATGTCCCCCTCACAATTATTTTTTACAAATATCTTCAAATGTACAGACACGACAACTTTACAGTTTTGTTGTATGTATAGCTATTAGATTATAATATAGATTATTATTTTTACCTGTTTGATTTTCAAAATACAGAATCTTGAAAAAACTTCACATGATCACATACTGTTCACATTAAATTCACTTGAGTGCACATGGGCAATTTCAGGGATTTCCATGTTGAAATGCAAATTCACAGGCTCTTCACATAATAATCACACATTATTCCCATTATTACATGGAAATTACCCAAACGATCACCTTTAGATCACATATAGATTGCATGTGAATTTTCATAAGGGATGATACGGTATCACACGGACTGGTCAAGGAGACAGCCAGATGCTAACATTCACCAAATAAATTAACAATTAAACAAATGCAGATATGATCATCTCCACTTTCAGAACTGTGGACACTCACGTAATAATAATAAATAAATAAATTGTACAAAATAACTATTTCAGCAGAATATGTAAAGCATCTGTCATTGAGAAATCCAATGCAGTTCGGGAAAGAGACTTGCCCTGAAAGGATCCCAGTACGGCTTCTCACTAGCAGCAAAAACCTGCTCTGATTTACTTTGAGTTGGTGTGGACAGAGAATGAGCACTTACCTCTCCTAGGAGACTCTGTAGTCTACAGTACTGTACAAACATGCTAAAATCTGCAGTCTGCTTTTTTTGCAAGTAAATTCGTTTTGTTCTTTAGAGAACTCTTATAACGAAACGCATGCTGTTGGCAAAATAGCCACCTAGAGATGGGTGTGAAGAGGAGGCAATAAGAAGCACCCCAAGAGGATAAAGTGCTTAGGTGATAAAGACTTAAAGACGCCGCAGTGTGTTCCAGTTAAACTCCAAGTCCGACTCAACCAAGAAGAGCTATAACGTGTTCAATTACACGTCAGCAGTGAAGGTCACATATCATTGTTTTTGTAACGCACTGTACAAAGATGGATGGGTCTGCTGATAATGTTTAACTATCTAATCTCACAGGGGGAACAGCAAGTGCGAGATTAAGGAGCTCCTCTCCTTGGAAGCCCTTGACGAAGTGAAGCCCCTTATTATTAGCCATTGGCGCTGGTGTCTCTCAAGCATTAACTCCTCTTATGCAGTCTGCAGCGAGAAATCCCTGCAAAAAAGAACGCGTAGTCTTGCAGTGATGAAAGGAATGAATAAAGTGGGGTCGCCGCTCCAAGGGTCATAGTGCCTGTTAATTTGTGTGCCTCATGTAAAAGTACCCATTGTGACTGAGACCCTCTTTTCATGTCAAGAAAAGTGTGGAATGCCAGACAGAAGACTTACTTTACAGTCACTTAAAGTTATACATGATTAGATCATGCCGTCCATAAGGACGATATGAAAGCTTTCCTAATATGGACACATGCTTCAGCGTGGGAAACAGATGGAGTTTTTCACTGTAATTAGGCTGATAATGTTCAGGAAAAATGCTTGATTCGTGTTTGGTATTACTATGCTGGTGTTATATGAGTTGAGTTGTGGTGTTAGATGTGCTCTTCACTGTTAGGTGTTCCATTAGGTCTTCAAGGCATTTTTGAGAAGCTGCCTGTGGCTGGATGATTTCAGTGAATCTGAATCTATTGCTCCTTCTTATTTGACATTTCACTCCATTAATATATACAGTAAAGTGATCAGCCACCCCGCAACCTAAGGTGGGTACTAAGGGTATGACATTGTTTCGCTTCCATCTTGCTTCCATCTGTAACTAGTTGAGCAGGGTATTTTCTTTTTATTCATTGGTCTGACTACATATGTACTTGTTCTTGATTGAAACTTGATTGATAAAAAAAAGAAGAGAAAGAAGTGGTGTTTTCACAAACAAAATTGAAAAGTAATAATAATGCTTGTTTTGTCTCATGTTGTTATTTTGCATGCACAGCATTTGACAAGAATTTATTCCTTCTGACATGGCTATGCTTGAGCTGACAAGCAGTAATATTAGGGGGTGGGATTTTTAAAAGCAGATTTAATAAACTAAGCATGCTTTATTTAGCTGATTTGGATAAAAGAAGAAACAAACTTTTTATGATAACTTTGCATGTATACTAATGCCTGAAGCCAACCATGAATGGGGTTTATAAGTAAATTAATGGATCTCAATTTCTCAAACCAAAACATGTTTGATGTGCTGCATTGAATGTTCAGGCATTTTTCATTTGTGTTTATTAGTTTAGGTTTTGGCATTGGGAGGGAATCAGCAAGCTTAAAAAGTCATAACAATTGACCAAAGAAAATATGATAGAAAAACCACCTAAACCTCCTACTGCAAACATATTAGCAAAATCCCTCAACCGGAAATAATAATAAGATTATTAGAACAGTAACATCAAAATTAGTAAGCATAAACATAAAAGCCACTTAAACAAACAAACAAACAAACAAACAAACAAATAAAGTAAATAACAACTTTTAAGATAAATATTAGGAACTATGAAAACAATTGAGTATCTCTGGTTGACTTCTAAAATAAATATTAATAATAAATAATAAATATCATGCATCATGTCTACAGCACATCCATGCATGTTCTGAATTTTTTTTATTGTGCATACTTTAATAAATACTGCACCTATAATCCTGGTCTCTTCTTTTGCTTGCATTCTCTCTCTCTCTCTTTCTCTCTCTCTCACACTTTCTTTCTTACACACACACACACACACACACACACACACACACACACACACACACACACACACACACACACACACACACACACACACACACACACACCTATCTTTGTTTCCAATGTTCTTTGTATTTTTCTGCTCAAAGAGTAGTCGCTGTTCTTTGTTACAACAGAACCTAGTTACGTACAGTGGCTTTGCTTTTTCTGCTTGGAGCAAAGTTGAAAATTCTTGTTATGATGTAGGGGTTAAGGCCCAGGGGAGCACAAAATCTCAAGTCCACTGTTTTTAGTCTCCATTCTGACTCAGGCCTCACTTGACTCAGCTGTTACTATGCCTCAACCTGACCAAAAACTAGGTCCTGACTCGATCCTGGTCCTAAAGTCTTGGATCAGTGGTGTTCCTGATTATAGCCTTTATACTGTAACTAATAGTATATTAGTTGTTTTTCCTTTTGTATGGTTATGGTTCCCTTTTATTTATTAGTTTTTACTATTATTTGACTCTGACCTCCTTCATTAACTTGTCCCTTGTTGATATGATCTCAAACGTCCTTGAAGTTGGGAAAACTTTTTTTCTAAATAATAAGAAAAAAATAACTTATTATTATTATTATTATTATTATTATTATTATTATTATTATTGACAACTACTTAAACATACAAAGTATGCCAGGTCTTATACACTTTTATGGCTTTTTGTGAACACTAACGTTATCATAGCAAAATATAATATAAAATTTATGAGAAATTGTTTGTTAATAATTGTGTGTTGACAATTCTACAAATACAGAGCACCTGCTTCTCATTTCAGCAACCACACAGTTCATTTTAACACTTGTAGGTGCAAGATTTCAGATTCTAACATCAAAACCCCACCAGAGTGTGACTGGGAAAGGCCCAGGTATATCAAAGAGAACTGATGCCGATATATGCTTTAGTTATAAAAAAAGAAGAAGAAAAAAACTCTCTCAGATCAAAGCTTTCTGTGAGCCAATTCATCTACATTTTTACATCTTTCATATGAAATTTACAAATACAATAACAAGTGATAAACTAAATTTCCAGTTAAGATCAATATTCAAATGCAGGTCAGTATGGAGAATATCAATGTTACCACTAAGTTCGGTTGTACAAGAAATGACTAAAATATTTTCACTAAATAAAACCCTCCTCCATTTGTAACCTTCTTTTCCAGACTTCTATAACCTCATGTTTCCCAAAGGTATTTTAAGTTATTTATTCCAGCAACGGAAAATACTCCTATATTTATTCTTCTGCTTTATATACTGCACTGTTGAATGGTCAAATCTGCCTGGTCAGAAGGTGTGCATTATTTTTATATAACAGCATAACTTACAAAGTAGTTCCAGCTATGTACATGAAGGATATATAAAGATTAATGAGCTTCTCCAAATACTGTATGTTTTGTTTCTATAGTAACAGCTCATCCATATAGTGGCCACACTACACAATCTAAAACTACATGAATTTTAAAACTTTACCATGGATGGAATCTCTATTGTAGGTGCTTTTTTATGACTAGACTCTAGAATCTATAGAATATGTAACATTTACATTTTACATCAATAAATGAAACATTTCAATTACTGTAAAACTGGCATGCTATAAGCAGAATAACAGCGGTTATACAACAATAATAATCTTCATTGTGGTAGCAGAAGCACATACCTAATGGCATCCCCATCACACATTATTTTTGTTTAGCAGCATGATTTGTCCTTTTATATAAAACCATTCTTTTTACACACTTCAATTGTATCTCATGGTAAAGTTTAATTAAAATTTACATTTTACGCTTTTGAGTTGGTTTGTCCTGATATCTTAAGTTTAAATCGTAGTAATGTCTCAGTTTTACATTTCATGCATAGTTAATTCCATTTAAGTGTCCCATCATACACGCATGGCAGGGGAATCTATGTACTGACCAGAAGTATGCGCAACTCTGCTACAATAAGTGGTGATTTGCCCCCTTTCAGCTTAGTTCAGCATTACTGGACTTTTTCCTGGTCGACCTATTGCATCACAGACCAAACTCTTGACAAACAAGCTTGTGGCGAGTAGCTATCTCTCATGTTTATGAGATATGCTGTATGGCAGATGACATCATTGTTAGCATATTGCATATTAGCAGCTTTTTCTTTCACTTTTAGTCAGGCCAACACTGTTAGACTAACACAAAGTCATGTAAACGTACTAAGTGGTCTGTGGATGAGAGAACAAGAGAGCAAAAGTGGTGATGGTCTCTGGGCGGGATGGGACACTATTGTCTCTCCCCTGTCAATCAGAGCAGCATTAACCAATGGCAAAGATCTTTGAACTTATCGATACAGATGAGGTCACCTAAAGTTTTTCGTCCAAGTGTATTCAACCAGTCTGTGAAGTAACATGGGAAGCAATTAAAAAAGATGCAGTGGTGAACTTCACATGACTTGGAAGAATGTTTTTGGCAACAATTCGCACTTGTTCGAGTTCGAGTGTATCCAACAATTCGAGTGTATCCAGGATGTATATCTTTCGGTATTCCTTCTCAAAATAGGTTTTGGATTGATTATAACCCCAGTTATAAGACCAGGATGAAGCAGCTACGTTAGATTTGTGAGTGAATAAATTATATAATATAAACAGAAAAGTTTGTAAATGACAAATGAGGAGCAGCATATGCATCTAAAGCTTCAGCGAAGGTCAGAGGAAGTGTGAATTATTTCACACTTATTCCACAGACAGGAGTGACTCATAAAATAGAGATAGTGTTATTCTCTGGTGTGGCTGGACATTTCCAAATGTAACTGATCTTTAAAATTGGCCCATCTGGAATGTATTCGCTGCCAGTCAGGGGTCAGGCTATTATAATAATCCACTGTATAGTATTACTAGATCCATCTGACACCGTGCAGAATTATGACAGAGGTGACAGGGAGAGGATATGGAATCGTTTCAACAAATTCTTTCCCCTACTGTTTAAATTCATATAATTCATAGAACGGAAGCTTGCTAACTCTAATATTATCTTTAAGCCCAGGTCTCCAACACACCGCATGATGCCTTCAAAGCGTATACCTCTAAAGGGTATGCCTCTGGAAATACCTTGTTGCTTCAGACTGACTTGGAATAAGTAAACTGCAAATGTTCAGCAAAGCCATTTCATCCATCTTAAAAAATAGAACCCAAAAACAAACCAAGACTGTGCAAAGTCATTTTACTGACCTTCATATATAAGTGAACTCATTTTAGAGTCTGGAAATAAGCTTCAACAAGATGTAACCATTTTACATTGACCTGTGTTTCAAAGGCACAATGTCAAAGGATGGGGATAAAAAGAGCAGAGACGAGGGAAAAAAGCAATTTCACATGTAATATTTACCCTCTTTTGCTAGAAAATTTGGCAACACATGTATGTGTGATTATGGGTGTGTGTGGGTACGCATGTGCAAGTGAGCAGTGTGAAGAAGCACATGGCAGCCCCTTTCACAGCAGGGAGCCCTGCGGGTCCCGAGGCAGAGCGTGAGGGTTGAGATAAAAGAGTCGAGGTGGAGGAAATTTCAAAGCCTCCCCTGCAGACATGCTCCAGCTTTGTGCATTTTAATGCTAAGATATTCAAATCTCATAGTCTTCCATTCTTAACCTTCCTTTCTTCATCAGTCCTTGCAGGGCATTTCTGTCTACAGCTAATGCCATGCCATGTCCACAAAGAGGAGACTAATTTAGGAAAGTACCAGTCTCTGTCATGACAACGGACCAGAGTGTTTTTTTTTTTTTTTTAATATTTGTCAGTGGATGTGACGGGAAATTAAACCTATTAAAATAAGAGACAGATTGAGGTTAGGAGGTGAACATGGATGTAATGTGGTAGCTCTGTGCTAAAGGCTTTGGGCTACTGATCAGAAGGTTGAGAGTTCAAATTCTAGCCACCAGTGATGGATTCTTGATCAAGGTCATTAACCCTCAACTGTTTAATTATATCCTGCCTCAACTGTTAGCTGCGTTGGATAAAAGCGAGAGCCAAATTAATAAATGTAATATTGCTATCAAACCATTCAGGCTGGAACAGAAATAAACTCTGCATTAAGTTCTTCGTCTTCAGCAAACACTATAAAAGAAAAACCTTGTGCATTTTTATATACAAACAATAAAATATCTTCCGAAAGTGGAAGTTCATGCTAGATAATTCTTAGATTATCCAACTACCTAAATGAAAGTGGATTGGGCCAGTAATTAAACAGTATCTAGTGTGATCTATGCTGACTTTTGTTCTGTTCAGGCTGCGAACAGCTCATTAAATTGTGGTTTCGCACTCTGTCTAAGCTTTTGGTTCAAATGACAAAGTAAGGGTTTCAAACCCTCTTGCGAAATAATTAGGGTTTATTTCAAATTGGGTGCTTGAGTTATGCTTTTCTAGTGCTAAACAGGTGATACAGCCTTATATGTGTAAATTGATGCATATATTATAAATAATAGTGTAAGCCGTTGGCTGCAGTATTAACTCGCTCATACGCTATGTAGAGGGCCAGGCTGGGAGCCGGATTAGTGATCAGTGGACAGGCAGAGTTCGTGTGGCGCATGGCACCGTATCTCTTTGATCAAAGCTTTCTGAGCAACGATTTGACATGATTCATAAGCAGCGCAACATCACGGTGCAGTGGACAAGCACTTTAAATTGAACCTTTAAGCTGTGGAGTTCACAGGGGAATGCAGGAAGGGAAAGGAAATAGAAGCAAGCCCAAATAGCCAAGAATATGCATTAAAAAAAAAAAAAGAAAAAAAAAAAGACTTCTTTTAATGTCTAAAGCCCCAGGCCCTATGCGTCATACTACCTTCACATTAAAATATCTATAGACATGTAAAGGCAAACTATAAGCACTGTGTACTGTAACAACACAAACTCCTTACTCCTAACAGCAAGCTGACATGTGACCTAACACTGAGGTGACAATATCTCACAGGCATGCATAAATACCTGGACACTGAGGAACAGCTAAATCTCTTCATGCATGAATACAAGCGCTCAAAACCGAACTGGTTTTAAATTCAATCTGACAGGTCTTTCACATGTTTAAAGACCAGTGGTTGAATATAGCTGTCACTCTCAAGTGATTAATCATTTAGCTGCTCCAGACAAAGAACCAGTACATCAACTCTTGCTCGACCTTGTTACTGTGTCTGCTCTGACCTCCAGAAATGTATGGCAAAGATTATATCACACAAGAGGAATAATCACAAATGGATTCTGCTGCACAGAATTCACTACATTCTCAAGGAACAAGAGAGTGGGAGGCATATTTTTATTACTCTTTTTTTTTTTATCTTTCCTGCAAGTTGGAACAAAGATGTGATCTTTATCGTTATGAAATAGCGTTCTGCATATGCTGCCAGAGAGCTCTGCAGCAGTGATAGATAGTTAGAGGGACAAGTCAGCTGTTGAGTACCGCTGGAGGTGTTTAACACATCCCCTCTGCTGGGGCACTGACAGCAGGTTCAACTGTCTACAGTAATGGGCCAAAAGGGAGCAGGAGCTACCATGATGACATACTGTAGCTGAGCGAGGGTCTGCAGCTCCACGAGGTTGTTGCTGCTTCGTCCCAACGGCATCGTGAGATGCATAGCCAGCAGACAAGATGGTTATCACTACACTGTCCAAAAGCTGCTGCTGTCCAATAAATTCCCTAAATTGAATTTAAAAGGCTTTCGAATTTCATTAGAAACTTGGTAGATGTCCTTGCAATGAACTAGGGACATGTGTAGTGTTTAATTAAAATTCAACCTGAAAAAAAAAGGGTGCTTCGATCAAATCAAACTTTAATTACCAAAGATAACCCCAAAGCTACTTTTAAAATCACTGTAAAATCAAAGGAATACATCCTGGTCTAAATTCATCTTTCACTGAATACATGACCTACGCAAAAAAGTGCTTGCCTCAAACACTTTAAGCACAGTGAAGAACAAACAAGAAAAAATATGAAGAACATACAGTATATTCCGAAAATCATCAATTATATGGATTTCAGATAAAAAAAAACTTTGATGGAGTTCAAAGGTCACAACATCACAGGAAAATATCACATCGCTACTGCTTAATGTGGCTTTGCACAAGCTAGTGCCAAAGGTCTGACTTGCCAGAGGTGCCTGCAAAATCAAATTCCCTCAGCCTTTTGGTTCACTCGAGCTGGGGCTAAATAATTGATGGGGCCAGTGAGTGGTGGCAGTGGCAGCGACAGTGATTTGATTTGGGAGCCAGTCTGAATGGGTTCAGGATCCTTACAGACACCCAGCGGAGGGCCAGAGAGAAATGTCAATCGCACCTCATCTACAGGCCGAGGCTTCACTGCTACACAGAGAGAGTAGCAATCACCAGGCAATCTGCAGCTAGTTCACCATCCACATTTAATGAGACACACACACACACACAACAGATACGAAGAAAGACTGAAAAAGCACCCAGCTGCTGCTCTCACAAGTGTCAACTCCATCCCCCACAGTGGTCCATAAGAACTCACAGAGAAAAAAAAAAAAAGACTCTTGATACCACCAGAATTGTAGTCTCTTCAGGAGTAGACTAATTTGTTTTGTCTATGTAGGGAGGGAAAAACAGGCACTCAACAATTTCATCATAATTATGCACTAGTTGTAACAAACAGATTAAACCCACAAGTCTTTTTCCGATAATTGAAAGAGAACCATGCATTGTTACTGTACATTGATCAGATTATTCAGGAATTGTCAGACTGTCATTGTGAAATCAAACAGTAAAATACAGGAACTATAGTAGATGAAGATCTTGTAATTCAGAGCATGGACCATATCTCCACACTGACCCTATCACTGCGACCTCCTCGCAGATGCTATGTCTCCCTAAACATGCATCACCCTGATGATTTCTGCAGAAAATAAGGCATAAGAATATACAGTACTGTATATCCAAAATGTTGTAGCAAACCTACATAGGTTCCTTCACATCTTTAACATCCACAGAGTTCCGAAGAGACTCAACAAAACAGAAATAAATTATGATGTTGGCAACCGGGAGCTGCTAGCAGTAAAAAAAAAAATTAGCACTGGAAAAATGGAACCATTGACTGGAGGGAGCTTCTTTGTAGTGTAAATGGACCACAAGAACCTTACAACAGCAAAGTAACTCACTAGAATCCTAATGGGCACTTTTGTTTACTGGAAATAATTTCAGTTACGTTGTCAAAGTTCTAAAAATTGTCCAAGCACGTACTGTACTGACAATAACAACTGACTTCCCAGATATTTTCTATCCCATCTCCAGTTTTCAAGATGCTCTTGCCATCTGGGCTCGTACCTTCATTGCCACTGGTCACCAACTCGTTGCCATGAAATACTGCTCAGAGCTCATTCTCGAAGGGCATATAAAAATGCTGTGTGTGCAACCACAGTAGGCTTCACCTACGGTTTCATACACTCTTCCAGTTGGCACATTTCTGTCCTTACCAGTCCAGTAATGCCCAGGGTTCCATACTGCTGTCAGAATGTCAGTTTCAACAATTGGTCCAATACTTCAAGATATTCTGTCATAACAGTGTGCCAGAAAGAGATACAATTAGGGCTCCCCAGTGGCATAGTAGAAAGGTTTTCAGCCTATCCTCAGGAGATTGTGAGTTCAAATCCCCATGCTTACACAGCCATCTGTGACTGAGTGTCAAAGAGCAAAGACGACCATGGTCTCGGGATATGAGAGATGGGAAAACTCTCACACTGTTTTATTGCAATTATACTTTATAAAATGGTTTAAAAACATTAGTAAAAATGCTAATTTACTGTAACACTAAAATAAGAGTCTGCTTTCATGAAAAGTTTACCACAGTAACTTTTATTGCATGTCTAATAGTTTTTACTTGTTTGTTTCTAATTGTTTTAAAGACCAAAAACTACCAAATCTATATGAGCCAGAACATACCTATCGAATACAACACAAAGCAGCACTGGCAAACCGACATAAAATAAATAAGAGAAGTGTATTGATCCCTTACCAAGTGAAGTTAGAGTTCTTGACTCTCATGTCCAGAGAAATACAAAGCATTTAGAGTAATTCAGAGGGCCAATGAACAGGGCTGGAAGCAAAATACATGACCAGAGTAGCTACTGGCATTTTTCCTGATTAAAGCTCTGCCATGTGATTGCTGAACCCTTGGGATCTTTTAGTGAGAGACTGCTTCAGGTTTTGTCTGTACATTTTGACCAGTGCCTTGCATTCAATTGTCTGCGGCAGCAATGTGACCATAGTCCAAAGAGAATTCCAGCACTCTAACACTGCTTCCTATCGTAAGTGTGTCTAGGTCCGAGCTCCAGGCTTCAGAAACCACCTGCTCAGTTTTCATTTTCTCTCACCGGCCATACAAGGCAATCATGAGCAAATGACGAGTAGTGATTAAGGAACAATTTAGATGTTTTGCTGAACAAAACATAATAAGAATAAAAGAAAAAACCTTCGGGAACATAAATCACAAGAGAATACAGGAGAATATGCAGTTGAAAGATGATGTTACGTTCATTATATATGTCCTAAGTTTATAATGTCCAAAGTTTTAAAATAAAGCTTGACTGAAATTAATTCATCACTATGTGCATTTATCACCAGCAGGCTTAAGCTTAAACATGCAAACCTAAGTTGCCATTCAAGAGATAAAGGTGTTTTGTCAGTGAGGCAGGATTTGTAGTGTCAAGGTGAACATAATTAAGAAAATCATTAATGATTATATATTAAAATTCCTCATTAATTGCCTGTCTTGCCTGGAAGCGTTAGTTTTATAATATAAATTTGAGACTTTTACAGATGTTTTTTTTACTTAGCATGCCATAGGTACCAGGCTTGGCTTGGTGCCTCCATAAGAAAAGTTTTATAAGGAACGTTTCACGAGAGGGAGTGCTGTTGTGCTGAATAATTGTGAGGCTGTGATGTGGACATAAACATGAGGGTGCAGCCCAAGTACTAAAGATCTCACAAAAGCAAACACTAAGGAGACAAAGTGTTGTTTAAGATGACATAACATTATCAGATGGGTTTTTTTTTTTGTTGTTGTTGATGAAAGTGCTTCCGTGACTGGGTTTAGCCAGGTAGCAGCTCTCCCCTTTTTCCAGTACTGCAGAGTGATAGTTATAGCCAAACGTCCCATATGCTGTTACAACATATCTATTATCAGCACTCGTGGAATGCCTCACGTCCAATCAGATTACTCAGTCGGAACTAACTGTGGTATAAATGGTGTTAAACAAGAATGTAAACAATGCAATTATTTGAATGACTTTTATATGTTTGTACAATACGTACTGTAACTGTATATACAGTGGGTAAGCATTTCACTGCATATCATACTGTGTATGGCTGTGTATGTGACAAATACAATTTGAATTTGGGTATAGAAAAGAATCACCTCCCTTAAATAAATTTTTGTTGCTTTGCAGATTGAAATGAAGATAGACACAGTTTTTGTTTTATTCAGCTGATAAATGATAAGTGGAAGAAAAAAAGATACAAAAAATTAACTGATCATAATCAGTGATTTATTATTATTATTATTATTATTATTATAATTTTTGTATTTATTTTTTTTTTTACATTTTGGCCACTGTAATATAGTGTCAGTTTTTAAAGCTGGACAAAAACATTGCATAGATTATATTTACATAGTGCTAGAATACAGAAATTTTCTGAGTGCATTAAAGCAAATTGTATAAAATATTGTTAAAGCTTTTATAATAGCTTTTAAATCATTACCGTGAAAAAAAAAACTTCAGTAACTGTAGCAAACACACCACAACTCTGCTTTACTGTAAAGCCCAAAATTATTTTACACTGAAGACGCTGATTACTAACAGCAAGTCGACACTGCTCTAGTCCTTTTCACACACACATATTTTACAACTTTGCACATGGATTTGAAGGTCTCTCTCTCTCTCTCTCTCTCTCGCTCTCTATTTTGTCCACTCATGCATCATACTCATCAACATCCTTCTGTGGAACTAAGACCATGTAAAACTCTTGAAGACAAGCTCAGCGATGGAGATTTTCACACTTAGCCAGACAAATTAGCATAAAAATACTCACTGAAGAGAGAAGGCCCTCTGAAGGTAGCAGGTAACTGTGTCTGATCAACCTGTTTCAGAGAGAGAGAGAGAGAGAGAGAGAGAAGAGAGAAGAGAGACAACCAGCTGTGAAACCACAGTCAAATGATGGGAGGAGAAAAGGCATTACAACAAATGCACAGAGGCAGTCGTTATCACTGGCTAAAGTCTGAGGTAAAATGTGGAATACAGGAATAAGACGGGAGAAGGATACAGCTAACTTACAGTGGACATGTGGTTAGTTCACACTGATCAATTTCATTTAGATTTTGATTACTGTTGCGTACAGCACTCTTATTCCTGCACTTGCTAAGACTCCTGAAGCTATTTCCTGCAGATCAAGTATTTTAAAGATATTTACTCATTGTGCTCAAATTTACACTCATTCAAGTTTTTAATACTAATCCATCAAATATGATAAATAGTGATTAAACATGCGTATCTAAACCCAAAGGACAGTCGAATGCCAACGGACCGTTAAACCTTAAGGTTAGGAAGATATAAAGTATAAATACTTGGACGCTAAATACATTATGCATTCTCATTTTAATGAATATGGTGTGTTTTTGTTTTTGTCCCATAAGCCCAGCGTGGTCACTTTTTTTTTCTAGTTTGTTTGCTCATTTTACTAATCCATGTACATTAATTAACCAAGATGTGGGAATGGCTTGAATTTTGGGGGAACATAATAATCAAAACATGGAAACAAATTGCACCTGAAGTACACAAATTAAACAAAAGGGAAAAAATATTTAGTAAAATGGGTGAATAAATGACTTTTTCCAATTATGCAAATTTTAAGTCTTAATCAGATGCCCTGGTGGGCAAGAAAAACAAAAAAGATACAAAAGTGCACCTTTTTATCTGTATTCTTTATATCCAGATGGTGTATGCATGTTTTATGAAAAAAACTGACCTGTAATCATCTTTGAATGCATTTAATTAAAGTATATTACATGTACTTTGCATTTAATTTAACAGTGAAGTGCTAACAATAGACTATTGCATTACGGTTCTCTTTTTTCCTACTTAAAGCAATGCTAAAATAACTCCAGTAGCTGAATTAGTGACTCATGGGAGTAGTTTTTGCTGGCAGTATATGGAACTGAATGTAGTCTGTTCTGTTTGTTGTTATTTTGTTCTTAATGTGTGTGAGTTGTGTTCCAGGCATATGCCTCTGTTAATGTGACTTCTGTCACATCAGCTGCTTTACCAGATCACTCCATCTCCGATCTCCCACTCCATGTCACAATTGAGAGCTGCAGCTCTACATCACCGACAGGAGCAATCTGGAGATCAGCATGCTGTGTGTGAATCACCTTTCTTTCTGCATGCTCTCACACTCTATTTCACTCTGCTTCACCCCCCCCCCCCCCCACGCCAAAAAAAAAAGCATGAAAATCTCCTAGTCTTATCATCCTCTGGCTGCCCGCTCTCTCTCTCTCTCTCTCCCTCTCTCTCCTGCAGTAGTGTTCCTTTCTGTCTATCTTTTAATGTTACTTTTCATTGCAGTCCCCTTCTCCACACTCTCCATCTCAGTAAAGAAACTTTCCTCAAAGTGGAGATTACTTCAACCTGTCTCTTCAGGGCAGCTTCAAATGACCCACGGTGCACTACCAGGCTGGATTACACCTCTCCTCAATACACACAAACCCCTCCACAGGGAAACGGGGACAGAGGAGAAGAAGAAGAAGAAGAAGAAGAAGAAGAAGAAGAAGAAGAAGAAGAAGAAGGCTAGAACCCACCATAAATGGCGATATGTCCCTCAGTGGGCTTTCCTCTCTGTCTCCATGTTTCTTTAAAAGTAATAAACTGTACATTTAAGTGGTGCCATTAGTGATTTGTCCTTTCAGTGATTTTCTCTACTTACAATTACACAAACTTATTTAAAATGAACATTTGAATCTATATTATCCTACATATTGTTATATGGATTAATAGGATGCACTTTAAAAGACTGCTGTTCTTTATGTACTATAATAGACTGATGTACTCTCACTTTATGGTCTCGGTGATCTGTTGTAGCCTCCAGATCCACCATAACCCAGCGAAGGATAATGAAATTACCAAAGGTGAATGACTGAAATCAATCTACTGGGTGAGTTTTTGGAATTTTTATGAATTTGCAAATATGCAAGACCATGTTGATCTGTCTATTGATCTATCGCTGTTTACTACAATGATCAAAATCCATTCTCCCATGAGTAATCTTGTGTGTTCTTCTCTCAATCTCTTGAGGTTGTAACCTCTTCCTCCTTTCGTGTTTCTGTCCATGTCTCAGTAGGTATTACTAGTGTGGCTGTGGGGGGACATATACATCCACACACCCTTGCAAGCTTACCCCCCATGTGCAATTTCTCCCTCTCTGCTTGCTCCCTGAGTATGTCCAATTAAGGGGCATTGGTTGCAGCAGCAGTGTGCACAGCAGCCACTTATTCTGTTACTGTTGGATGATCTGTCACGCTCAGCTCTGGCTTTCTTTATGTTAGTCTTCCTCCCAAAGGGCAGCGGCTAACTCCATCACCAGGACAAATGACCCATCAGTGCCACCATTCATCAGCCACCAAGGAATCACTCGCCTCGACCAGCTTAAGCTTCCTCCTCTCGAATCCTTCCCGAACGTTCTACCCAAACCCACCATACTGAAACCCACTGTGTGTGTGTGTGTGTGTGTGTGTGTGTGTGTGTGTGTGTGTGGCGGCAAGGACTCAACTGTGAAACTACATTACAAATCTCCCACTCATGACACATCTAACATATACAAACACATATATGACACAAATTCACAAACCATACACACACAAAACTCAGAATAGAACCACCTCGTTGAGACACAAGCAGTAGATAATGTTAAGGTTTCAACTTGTTAAAGCTTTTTTTCTCTTTTTTTTCCCCTGCTCTGAAACCCACACCATTCCCACACCTCCAACAGGAGCGATGAGAATCCTTATATAAGTGATGAGGCAGGGAGCAAATGAAATCACTGTAATTTGGCTAGAAGAGTAATGCATGTCCTGCATAATGAAGAGGACCAGCTTTGTACTGCTCACTGATGAGCTAAGTGGGAGTGTTCTTATTAATTAAGACAGTCTAATTTCCATAAGTCAAAACACCCCATGTGTGAAGAAAATCGTTGTTAAAAAAGACCAGAAAACTGGGAAGGAAAGCAAGAGAGTAAGCTCTGACAGATGGTCTTTCATCATGCACAGCTTTAAGGGGAAAACACGCTTATAGAGAATGCAGCTAGCACTTTGTCTTCTCCTTTCCTTAATTCTAAGCAATTAATTTTTTTTTCTTTAATACCATGAAAAAAGCATATGGGGGCATTACTCATTTGGTGCTGTTTTGCCAATGTAGTTTCCATGGCAACAGAACAACATGGACTCGCGAGCATGATAATTTCTCTCCTAGATACAGAAACACAAGCGTAAACTCAGAATCCTGGGACTTGAACTTTGACTTCTCTCATCTAAATGCGGCGGGGTTAAAGTACAGTTTTTATTTAGCGAAGATTCTTAAAGCATACTTGATGGCTGCATATTTTTTTTCCTAACAAACTGTAACTCTTAGATAAAAATACACTGGCTTGGTAGGCCAAAAAAAAAAAAAAAAAGCCACAGCAACAATGCACAATGTTGAGAAACAGTAGACAAAAACAAGTTTCAAATAACTTCTCTGAACTGTTATCAGATAGACCACCAATCCCTTGATATTAAAATCCCATTTCTGAGAAGGGTTCTTCTTCACATTGAGTCAATAGCAAGCAAAATAAAATTCATAAGGTTACAAAATAGGATTCTACAGTATGTATGCATGAATGAATGAATGATTGAACGAACGGACAAATATGACTGGACCTTTACTGATGACTGCAACTAAATTTCCCAGCACTGCTCTCAAGGTAAAACATGAATTCACAGTAATTACCTGAACCTTTTTTTTTTTTTAACTCCAAGAAAATAATTTATAAAAGAGTGCTGCAATGAGCTCAAGGCCATGTTAATTCTGCGCATTTTGAACACCTCTTCCACATCCCACAACTCCCAAAGGATCCGCTGCCAACGTCCTGGTGCCAGACACCACAGCCACACCATGAGATGCCAGAGTCGTCCCGGTGGCACAAGGGGAACCCAAATCTAGGTAGTTTTAATGTTAAGGGTTTTAATTTTATGGATGACTTGTGTATTTAAACCTAGGTAAAGTGTTCTTCCCCACAACCTACAGTACATTATGGACAGTACCATATCTACAGCAGCTAAAAAGTAGACATATTTTAGCCTGTCCCAGCTCAGTAAAACTACACTTGAAATATAATTACTAAAATCCTTCAAAAATTGTATTATGCTCACATTAATGTGTGAATCCATTTAACATCTCTAGCTTGAACCAGGCTTTTATGTGAGTCATCCATTATAGGTAATGAAAAATGTGCATTTTTAGTTCAATATTCACTCAAACCTGTTACCTGAACACATCCTATGAAATATTTGGAGTATTCCACGAGTCACTTGTTCAACAAAAGTTGCATTATCATTATTTTCAATCAAATTATGACTGTGACTATGAAGGTCATTTTGAACGTACCACTTTGGTTATACATGTTAAATGAGTTGGTCATTCTTTTGAATCTATTGCACTGCGTGGTGTCTATTGGAGTCATTGGAGACTTGGACTAGAAGACTCATGAGAAGAACAGTTCAATTCTGTTTCCTGTGTAATGCACTGCATAGCGTCTACGGGAGTCACGTGACAAAAGAACGAACGAATCGGACCAAAAGACTACTCATTTCTGTTTCCTGAACATAACCTACGGAGGTTTTGCAAAGCTTCGTGCAGGCTTGGCCAATAGGAAATGAATGAATCACTCTCTGAGACTACTCTCACAATCCTCAATATGCTGACACAACAGTGTGACTCATCATGGCTTACTCCAAAACAATGTGATGTAACCTATGAAAACTGAACCTTGACCCATATGTGAACTCAAAATATTGAGTAGAAGGGACATTATGAGCAGTTTTGTGCCAGAATATGAACCGCAACTTTTGACAGCGTACTGCGGATGCATCAAACTGTGGGTGTCTTAAATCGACCGCTGGACAGAATTTATTGAAACTTTTGCAGTTCTTACATATCTGTCTGAACTGTTGGACAGTTATGTGTGGCATATGTAAAAATCTACTTAAAAAGGTTATAATAAGCTTATTGCTCAATGTAAACAACACCTGCACCAATAGATATTAATTAGAAAAGCTAAACTGAATATTTTTACTATGATTATATATTATAGATCAAATTTTCACCACTGAAATAACAGCGCTAAAGTGGTAGAAGTGAATTTTAATATGATGTATTCATTTAGACACAAAACTTAAACTCTAACTATTTCTAAAATCTTTGTAACTGTCACTGGGTACATATGTCAAATGTACATACATGTAGTTTCAAAAAGGCTACATGGCACTTTGATTATGGGATCTGAAAATGTTAGGTGTATTTTATGCCGTGAATTATTATGTGACAATGGTAATGATAAGCAAGCGTTGTTACTGTTACGCAAGCATTAGTTTCTTCAAGTCATAGCTGACGGGTTTTGCTGACAATATTTACTGGCACTCGATCAAGGTGAAAATGATGAGCACAGTCACAAACCCAATAGGACAATGTTTGGATTCCAGGAAAGCTCACTCCTTTACCAAGTGAGCTGTTGAAACATCGACCGATTCGTACAGGATGAATCAGCTTGCTAGATTGGAGAAGCTGTGCTTTAAAAAAGTGATATGCCAATTTCAAAACTGTCAGACGTGAACTATTAAAATCTCACCATGATAGAATTAACAAAGGGGGTGGCACTACACTAGCAAATGCACTTGGTAAATAACATATGAACAGGGTAAGCCATGCAAAACCAGGAGATAACAAAACGCTTATAGATGCTAATATTTTCTTCCCTTTGTCACTGGATATTTATTTTCTGACGTTCCTTCTGACCTAGCTTAGAATATTTAGGTAATTCATCCTTTCCTCTGTATTTTGTCAATATGAGAGAGACCAAAAAGCTAGCATTTATATTGACTATTTGGAGAAGTACAGTACCAGATCCAAGAATGGCAAAGCCTCACCAGGCGGCTTGTTAAAAAAAAGATGAACAATTAAGTTTAGGGCATGGGGCAAGGTGGGTAGTCAGAGGTGTTCTCACTACTTAAATCCTAAATCCAATAAATCACTCATTAAAATGTTTATGAATTTTGTATGAGGTCCAGTTGGTTCATCAGGCTTGAGCAGTCAGGATTAGAAGTGGGGGTTTTAGTGCATGAGGTTAGGGGATCCTACGGGTTGGCATGCACATTAAGGGCAAAAAGCGAGAACTGTCTGGTCATGCAACTTGACACTTTCTCATTCCCTCTCACACATTATTCATATCTATTTAACATAGGACTTTGCATTTTAAAAGCGCACAGAACTTGACCTTGAAAGCAAGTAGAATGGCAAACCTGAAAGAAGTCAATACGGTATATTGCCAGCTGGTCGTCCATACTAAGGTAGTAGTTCATTTTCATGAAAATGGTGCATACAAGTCATGGTGTGCTGCTTTTAATAATACATTCAATGCATTTTTCCGGTCAGTGGGGTTATCATCAATCAAATTTACATTCAGAAAAGATTTCAGGTACAGCGAAATACCATTTCTCTGGGGCAAGTGAATGAAAATGCAGAACTAACCACCATCTACAAATTCAGCTACTAGTAAATTGCTAGGTGTATTCTTACTGAGCCAAAGAGGTCAATCGAATAAACTAAATCCCCATCAGATGTAATTTCATTAGAATCACAAGGTCACACAATTTGACAAACAAATTCCAATTCATGGCTTCAGAAAGCTAGAGAAAAATAATGCTCTTCACTAAATATCAAAAATCCAATCCAATTGCAATTGTGTTTGTTAAATAAGGATGGATTGTTTGTCTCTTAGCGGGGTGTGCAGTGAAGATCCTCTACTTAAATGTAAAGTGACAGATGTCCCATTCTCAGTGGCAGAGGACTGTGTCTTGCCTTAATGAGCCTGTGGAGAAAAGTCACCTGAATAAAGAGCAGATTGCAAAGGTTGGTCTGAAGGACAAGAGTTTGTACAACACCTGAAGTAGAGAAGAGACACTATATCATTAAAATCAGGATAAATAATGGTGGTACTGGAGCGGAAAGAGCTCTACAAGTAAATTATTCTCAGTTTGCAAACCACGTTTTTTTTTTTATACCAATATCTTATTTAATTGTATTATGCCACAGAAAAATGACATTCTTAGAACAATCATCTTTTATTCGAAAAATGAAAACATGCCTAACAAACTTAAGTTTATAGACTGGGTAGTGCAGTACAAATTCAAAAGGACAATCAGATTAAATTTTCTTCTTCCCGTACCATTGTCGATATTTTCACAGGAACAGTGAGGACAATGTCTAATCATTATTTTATGTCTGTGCATATAATAATTTACTGCACTATTATTGTACATCTGTCAAAACCATCAATAGCAAGACATTTTTGCTTCATCAAAATCAATTAATTTTATTTTTGGTGCTTTTCTTCACAACAACATTATCTGATGTACAAACAGTACCTAGTATCGTACCCATATCAAACCAAAAAATAAGTAAAAGGTCTATTTTGCTCATGAGGAAATAATGCCCGAACAATTTAACAGTCTTCTCTTTGACTGTTAAGCACAATAGTGGAGACTTCTGGCACCTGAACATGAGACCATGATCTGAAATGAAACATGGTACAGATGGATGAATGCGTAATGATGGGACAGATCTAATGATTTGTCCCTCATGTCAATACCTTTAGGTGCCAACCTGCCTCCCCTCGGCTATGAGCATAGACATCAAATCTGCAACAGACAAATCACTTTTTCTGAGATGACTTGCCTGTTTAAACCTTTCCACCAGTTCTGGGTTACAGATAAGGTTGCACAGTCTAGACACCAACCTTCATTTACAAATGGAACAGTACAGTTTTTAAAAAATATTCTTACCTCCAAGACCACAAAAAGCTAAACTAAAAGGAAAGCAAAAAAAACAAATGACAAATCCAGGATACTGATAGTATCACCACAATTCTAACTGTATCTATATTAGATTTAGTGCACAAATCATAGGTTTAGACTAGAGACAAGGTACAGTAAAATATTTTGACATTGGTTCCCATGACCAACTCTTGTTTTCTTTTTCCATTTGTTTTCTTCGAATTTTCTACCCAATTTTACCACTGCTAATCCCCACACAACAGCCAGTTCTCCTCTATCATATAACCACAATCAAACCAGGAGAGTTAATGCAAACAAATGTTTCATCCAAGAGACATTTATATCATCGATCCTCATACTGTACCAGACAGGAGATAAAATTAAATAATAAAAATGTAAAAAATTTATGATATTGTCCCTACCTCAATAAACTTCAGTTACAAACATCAGATTGGGGCAAAAGAAATCTGCAAAAGAAGCCATTGCTTGTGGCTAAAACTGGAGACTTTCCATAAAAGAGTTATTTTTTTATTCATTAATTCATTCATTTATTGTTGTTAACTAGGCGTTATGGTGATTTTGTGTTTAACACTGTTTGCTCACACCTCCAAGTTTGGGGGTTTGAATCTCACCTTTGGTCCTGTAGTGTACTTATAAATAGTATATAAGGTTCATTTTGGTTCAATTTTGGGATTCAGTTGTGGCTGAGTTCTGGGTTAAAGGTGGTGGCAGTTTGGCTCTGTCTGGCTGACATCTGTAGATTCCGGCACTGCTTTGGGCCAGTTATGGTGGATTTCTGGACACATTGTGAAGTTGTGGCTGAGTTTTGGTCTCTTTACAGCATTGAACTGGTTGAATTTCGGCAAATAGCATTTGGGCCAACCTTGGGCCGTAATTCAATGTGGCATGTGGGCCAAACTAACAGCCGAAACTCTGAAAGGTCCGGCCCAGAACCAGTTTGCTGTCGAGTTACGTGTTCCCCCCATTCTTGGTGGTTTTCCTTCTCAGGCTCTGGTTTCCTCCCACAGTCTAAACACATGCATAATATGTTGACTGGACTTTCTAAATTGCCTGTATTGTGTCACAGCATATGTGCTTGTGCCCTTCCTTGTGCCCTACGTTCCCTGGGATAGGTTCTCCGTGTGACCCTTCACAGGATAACTTGTATGGAAAATGAATGAATGAATAACTGAATGAATTGAATGAATGAATGTTGCCCATTTAGATGCCAGTTTATGCCCCCTATTATTAGAGTTTTCAGAGAGTCTGAACTGAACTATTCAAATAACGTGCAACACCACTGAATTCATTTCATGAAGTATAACCTGATGCTTTTCTCAAATGTCTCAAATATGTCCTCACTAATGCTAAATTCCTGTTTGCAGCTTTTCCTACTTCATAATGCTTGTGCAAAACTATATTTAGTCCATATAATAAATGAAATACTAAACATGAATCATTTGTATATAGTATATGTTTTATTTATGCTATAGAAAAGTAATATCCATTTCAGTGGTTTTCAAGACACTCAAGTTCATTTTTAAACTAAAGGTGTCAAACAGCAAACAATTATTTATACTGACCCTGTTTTTTGGTAATAGCACATGGCCACTAGAAGTCCCTTAGGGATAAGAACAGTTCCTGAATATATCTGGTTAACTAAGCTGTGTGTGTGTGTGTTTGTGTGTGTGTGTGTGTGTGTGTGTGTGTGTGTGTGTGTGTGTGTGTGTGTGTGTGTGTGTGTGTGTGTGTGTGTGTGTCTGGTCCAGCAGCATATCTCTCCAGGAGCAGCAGTTGAGAATCAGGCTGCTGCTGTGCCCACAGGGTGTGTGAGGACCATCGATCCTGCTCTGCCATTAGATACAAAGATGTCGAGGTAGATTACTCTCATAGTGCTGCCGTTTGCAGGTCAAGTGTTCTGCTCGTCAACAATAATCAGAGAGAGTGCGGGCTGTAGCATGATGCTGCTCGGTGTGTCTGATAAATAGCAGCAGCTCTGCAGCTCGGGCCGCAGAGCCAGGCACAGTGAATTAGAGTGGAGCGGCTGCTGGGTCTCATCACAGGTTAATGACACACGTGCTGCCAAAGCACTAAATGATTCTGTGTTGAAAATGGGATAATGCCTCAGACAAGTCAAAATGGATGAGAGAACTGGCAGAATGCTCCACTGTAATGGCAGCTTCCCAACTCTAACCAGGCAACTGCTCTCTCTCTCCTGTTCCTTCTTAAAACAGAAATGACTCACTTATATTTTACTTTCAGCTCTCAGTGTCACAGCCTCCTTTATCACCCTGTCCAAATAATACGACTGTAACAGAGCACATTCATCTTCTAAACTGAGAGCATGTCATAGCTCAGGGTGAAATCAGATTTCCCCCACCGTTCTATTTAATTTGGGTGCCTAAACTCATGTAGGAAACATAAACACCATGTTAGAGTTTAGTTCAATATTTATATCTTTGACACTAAACATTTTTTGTAGCATTTTATTTAATAAATGTAATGTTTCTATGTGACATCTGAGCACTGCATTGGCTACCGTGAATGCTTTTATGCTGCAAAACAATCCTTCAAGCCAATTTTTATTCTATATCCCTGTACATTAGGCTCCCTGTCTAAGGAAGTCACTTTGTGTTTCTCACAGGATTTGCTGGACATTAACACTTGTCATCTGATATAGAATGCAGTGGCCAATGCTGGCATGTTGAAAGGAGAAGCAATAAAATATGGAAAATGGCATGCTGAGAGCATAAAATGTGGACCGAGTTGAATGCTGCTAGCTATAACTCTTCATGCTCTGACAGAAGTTGGGATGAGTTTTTTATTTGGTGACAGAAGTTGCAGTAACTGAACAGATGTATAAGAGGATGACAGCAGCAGAGGTGGAGAGGAGGACATATAATGTCAGCAGACCGATGCTGCTAAGTGCATTTCAGCATTTTTCCACTGAAGCGGTTGCATGAAACGATGAGGGGTGTTCAAGTCAAACCGGGACATTAACCGGGACAGTAATAAGAGAAAAACTACCAGAATTCCCTACAGTATATACTGTAATCCCCTGATACACTAATGCACTAGTACTTGTTCAATGTTGAAAATGTTTCGCATTATTTGTGAATCACTGTGTGTACAGTTCCCAAAGACAGATTCATCTCTTCACGCAAGTTATCCTTTGATTTTCAAGGATCAGGAATTCCACTTGCTGAATGGAGCGACTGTGGTGGGATGGAGATACAGTGCGATCTTCTTTAAAATGCTTGCACCATGAAATGTTTTACTGTGGCTAAGACTCTTATCACTGTTCTGTGCTCAAAGTCCTCTGTAAATGTCATTCGGTTTTACACCTTCATTAACGAGAACATTCAACACAAAGAAAAGCAACTAAGAAACTAAAACCTAACAAAATCCAGTTTTCTTAAATCATATGCATCAGAGAAACACTAGAACCCCTAAGCAGGATCAGTGGTTCACAAGCATGGACCTGCACATCTTTTGCAATTTGCAATTGAACAATCTTCCCACTTTAACACATCCACATTCAACTCAGGATGGGCTTGTTAATTACCAAATTAGTTAGCTTAGGTGTGATAGAGCGGAAAAATCTTGCTGTGCAGGGTTGGGAACTGCTGTACAATCTAGATCTACATCTGGATGGTGACAGCTATAAAAAATAGCAATGCATCTACACCATTTCTCATTTACTTGTGCACATAAAAAATGCTCGGATACTAAAATCTGACACTATGTGATACAACATGATACTACATAATGCATGCTGTCATGCTAATGAACAGACCACACAAAATGACAGCGATTTAGACATATTTCACGATTAATGATTGCAATCGAAGCAAAGCAGACTGCAAAATGTGCTCTTCAAAAACAGGATGAAGCTTGATAGGAAGTAGCCTGATAAAATGTTATAGTGTTTAAACTGTATAGCGAGCCGGAGCCAGGAGCTGAGTCATTAAGTGTGGTCATTAAAAAAACGAGTGCAATGTGCTGTGAATTGTGTGCACACTAATTAGTCAGGGTGCAATGCATTCTTTTTTTTTCTTTTTCTTTTTTTATGAACGCAACACAATGATGCATGACGTCCCCCGATTTCTAAATACTACGTAGGTTACTTACTTGAAAATCAGCCTACTTAAATAAAGTGCTATTCAAATAAAACTGTATTGAATAATCCTTTCTCAACTGCAGATGAGATTTTGCACTATCACAAGCCAACAGAGTAATTTCAATGCACATGTCTCTGGAACTGGACTGGATATCTCCTCAGTTTTGATCATGGCTGTGAGAAATAGCTATGGTTACATGGACAATGTTTCTTTAATCAGATTGAAATAATTCTGATTAAAGATTCCAGCTTTGCTGTTTATATGAATGCTGATTTGATAACGTTCATTCTCAAAGTTTTTAATCAGAATGTATATTTTTGGCTCTCTGTGAAGCATTTATTTGGAACCATTAAATGAGGAAGCAGATGAATTTTTCTCCAGCTTTATGACATTTTGAGCCAACCGGTGCCCCTTCCTCAACCAGAGACCCAACTACACAAGTGGGAGATTTCCTCACAAAGTTCATATATATATATATACAAAAAATTAGAGTAAGTGTTTAAATGGGCAATATTTACCTATTGAATGATTCACCTCCACTCATTCCTATTGAAAATTCATTCTGCCCCCATTCTGGATTGGGTCAGACTGTTCTCACTAAGGTGTGTACATGATGGACTTTTATTCCAATTAGGCGATTATTCTCATTATTAGTGGAATACACACCTGCAAAACATGCCAGTCTAGATGTCCGTATCGATCTCACAAACATGCGGTGCCGTGCGGTCTGGTGACTACAACATACTCATTATGTAGTATCATACCAGTAAACAGTCACACATTTCTATATTGGTTGGAGTCATCCTGCAACAGTCCATTCCCATCAGGATAGAAACATTTAATCACAGGATAAATACGAGTCAGTACTTCCCTCTATGGGGAAAAGAGAACCAAAAGCATGCCAGACAAATGCCTCCACATGCTAATCAGAATACTAAGTCTGTCTTTCCCACACTTCTCAGTTAATATTCAACAGATGATTGATGATAATAGCGCCACTCTCATGCCTGACAGATCCTTTCCTCCAGAGTAAGACCAAATTCTAGCAAACATGTTTAACTTGGTTATGCTTCTGTTACAAGATAACATCCGTCTCGTTGTGCACTGGACATTTCTGTTTTTATTTTAGTTTTAGCTAATTTATGTGCATAATCATTAAGAATTTTCAATATTGTTTTAAATTATTATTATTACTATAAGGTTGCAGCTATAATGTATAAGTATTTAAGAAACAGTCATATAAGCATCTATTACTATCACAATCCAACACGTTCCATTAAAGGCTTTTAAATTGACAGTAACAGTTGCAGTATGATTTCAAATCATGAAATAATGTCCACTTTCTTTCTTTTTGGCAATGTGGAACCACAATTTTTGATAGAAATCACCCAGCTATTATTTCGGCTAATATTTACTGGTAAGTCGACTGTTATCTAGGCTAATTTTGTACTTTATTAATACTTCAACTGCTGTTCATGTAATTCAAAGTGAAGATTTCACAAATAATTACAATATATGCCAATCATTTTTTCTCCCTGCAGAGCAAGCAAATGCAAACTCAAATAATAATAATAATAATAATAATAATAATAACAATAATAATAATAATATAGTCAAAAAGTGTATTACTCCTGAACGTTTTTTTTTTTTTTATTACTGTACCATAACGCTGCATTGGCTTATTGTGCTGCTACAGTATTTACATAATAAGTCACAGCCATACTTGCTATTTTTGAGTAGTTATCAATTTTTGCAGAAACTATATACAATCATGTTCAAAAGTTAGTACCCCCTCTTTTAATTCTAGGTGTTTTTTGTGTAAAACCAATGAAAAACAAACAAAAAAATCATCTGATATTGGCAGGTCTTAGCATTAGGCAAATAGACTGTCAAGCAAACAACATACTGTATAACGTTCTTCACCGTGCCATTTTTTATTTAACAGAAATAAAGCCAATAAAAAACATGTGATGGATCGTAGATCTATCAGCAATAAGTTTCAGTAAGTGAAGTTCACCACTTATTTGTTACATGTACCTTACTGCACAGTGAAATTCTTTATTCATCGCATATCCCAGCTTTATTGAAGTAGGCTTGGGTCAGAGCAAAGGGTCAGCCATTATACGGCACCCCAGGAGCAGACAGGGTTAAGGGCCTTGCTCAAGTGTGTGGAGCTGGGGTTCAAAATGCTGAACTTCCAATCGGTAACTCAGAGCCTTAACATACTTAGCCACCACTGAGCTGAATTATTTGAAGTAATCTTTTTCTGTATGTCTCTCACATCTCTGTGAAGGAATTTTGGCACTTTCTTCCTTATAACATTGCTAATGCACAACTCTCTTAAGGTTCTGCCACAGCATTTCGATTGGATTGAGGTCTGGACTTGATTAGGCCAATCCAGAACCTTTATTCTTTTGATTTTTTTAGCCATTCTGATGTAGATTTACTACTTTGCTCCAGATCGTTGTCCTGTTGCATGACCAAGTGTTAGCTGTCTGACAGATGGCCCCAAATTTGCCTCTAGAATACCCTGGTATATGGAGAAGTTCATGGTCGACTTATTGACTGTAAGGTGCTCATGTCCCGTGGCTGCAAAACAAGTTCAAATCATGACCCCTCCACCACTGTGCTTGACAGTGGGTAT
>JAAGKR010002199.1:0-35094 GCA_011419295.1 Clarias macrocephalus
TTTTTCTTTCTTTCTTTCACAGCTGTTGACATACAAAACTTGTGATCTAAGTAAACAGTCAAGATTAAACTGACAAAATGGAATAAAACACATAACCTCTCACCCCCACGAGTGAAACATAAAAGTCGTTAAAAGCTCCACCGTTAACGCTGTCACACGTTTCCTGCGTTGCTTCCAGTTTTGCAACATTTCCTATACATCCCTGAATTCCTCCCTTTACAAACACCGAGCACTGGACTTGGAAAGAGACGAACCTCATAAACACGAAGCGTTATGCGGCATGTTTGTGCTCTCAGCTGAGATGAGCTCGGAGTTTGTCTGGAGCTCGGCCTGCGTCTGAGCCTCACTATATCAACTTTACATATTTCAGCCTCGAGCAGAAGCGTTTAGGTTGTAAATAATTTCTCAGCTCGCCTCCTGAGAGCCTCTCACCAGTGCACTGAACACTTGTTCTCTGAGGGTCCTTGAACAGGTGGTGTGTGTGTGTGTGTGTGTGTGTGTGTGTGTGTGTGTTTCTGTACATGCATTTAGACTAGTGTATGTACAGAATGTTGTAATGTAAAGACACTGAGCAGACGTTTAGTCATGCATGAGACTGAACTCATTAAAAGGCCCCACAGTGGGCGTGGCATGCAAAAGCCACGCCCACAGTAAGAAATCTGTTCAATGTTTTAAAAAATTCTCAGTCTGTGTGTGTTAGACATGTCTGCTGAAGACGATGGTGCTGGAGAGCAGGACGTTATATCAAAGATTGACAGTTGAACCCACCACTGAACAAATGTGTTTTTTATAAAGAAAAAAAAAGAAGTTTTTTTTGTTGTTGTTGGGTCATGGGTTTTATCAGCGGTTGTCATCAGGCATTAAGTTATGATTCTCAACCGGATAAGTCTGAAACAATATTATATTCATATATAATGGTCAAACAGTGTTAAGGCTCTGAGTTACTGATCAGAAGTTTGATGGTTCGAGTGCCAGCACCACCAAGCTGCCACTGCTAAGCCCTTGAGCAGGGCCCTTAACCCTATCCGCTCCAGGGGGCGCTGTATCCTGGCTAAACCTGTGCTCTGACCCCAGTTTCTGAACCGAGATACATGAAAATAAAAAATAATTTTGGTATAAACAATATGTGACATCAATTTAACCTGAAGCTAGAATTCAAATATCTGTACAAGAAACATCTGTACAAAGGAGCTTAGATAGATAATATGTGGATAGGCTTTACGCAGGAAGCCCTTTCTGGTGAAACCCTCCCATTTTTCTAACCAGGCTTGTGACCGCCACCACATGCAGGACGTTGCAGCCCACTGACGGCGGGGCTCAAACCCAGACCCTCAGATCCTAAACCTAGAGTTTTAGCCACCTGAGGAACCACTGCCCTTTAGATAGATAAGAGTCTATTTCTGTCTAATTCTTCAGGTACTTTCAGGTTTTCTCGCCACAGTCCAAAAATATGCAATGTAGGCTGATTGAAATTTCTAGATTGTGTGAATGTGTGTATGTGTGCGTGTGCGAACCCTCCGGAGTACCGCATCCTTGTACCCTGATCTCCCTATGAAAGTCTCTAGGCCTCTTGTGACCCTACACCTGATAATCGATATAAAAAATAAGTAAAGGAATAAACATTACTTCACTAATTAACGTTTAATTAACTAGTTGTGACTTTCAAGCTACTTAATACCTAGCTGATTAGAAACCTTTATAATCATACCTGCTCGATTGATTAAGAAAGAATTGATCAGAGCTAATCAATATAAAAGTCAATATAATCTTAAAAACTAATCTATATTAAAAAACCTTTTACCCTGATGAGTACGTGCAGATACGATACAATACCGTTAGCATGTCCTTAAGAAAGCTGGTCTCTTCTGTAGCGTCCATGTACGGCTCGAGTCCATATAACAGAGTGACTAGCATGCTGCAGGCACCTAGGAACACAAGGTGTAGCACAAAGTAATGTTTAAAAAAAAAAAGAGTCGATACACAGACATATAAACACTCTGACTAACAGTGTTTGGACCCTGACATCCTTCAGTGTCGCAGAGCATTTGAGTGTCTGTTCTGCTGTCCTCTTGGAGGAACCCGGTGCAAGGCTTAGCAAAAAGCTACCGTAGTAGTCTTTAGCGCACGAGGTGCGGAGTCGTAAACGCTGTAATTCGAACAATTCCACTCCACTTCACTAAGGATCGAATCTACGAGAGTGACGGATGAAGCGTCTTGAAAGAAACGGACCTGAGCGAAACAGGAGACAAGTTTAAAGACAAGAGTTAGACAGTAGCACTTTTCTGGCCACAAGCTTCAGAGTCTTGGCGCGATTGTCTCGTCACGCCGTTTGTGTACACATACTGGACTACTATGTGCTCGTTTTCAGCAATTTTGAAATTTGCTATGACACTGGAATCCAGAACTAGCGAGACAGGATGTGGCTAAATTCACATGATTTAAAGAATCTAGAATTGATTGTACAGTTTTCTGGCCATGAGCTTCAGAATCTTGGCTTGACTGATTCATCACACTTTTGTATATACAGGTACATACTGGTTGTTTTTAGCGTTTCCTTTTAACACCCTGACACACGATAATAACCCTGGATTGCGAAATTAGGCAGGGAAAAAAGGAGAAAAAAAAAACACTTCAGGATGCAGATCGCTAGGATGCAGCTGATTTCATTGGATTGAAAACATCTAGAACTTCTCAGGTCATGAGCTTCAGAAGCTTGGCTCTTCAAATTGGTCACACTGTCCAATGGATCTTTAAACATTATGACACAAGATGTCCACTGATCAGCCATAACATCACAATGCAAAACATTATCAGTATTATGAGTACGCTGTTGATTTCCCTTCCCATCAGGGTGTGATGCCTCAAGAACCTTGGCAGCAGATCTTTTGCGTGCTGTGGGGTGTGGCGTGTGGCGTGGGGTCTCCATGAATCAGAATTGTTTGTCCGGTGTATTCCATGGGGGCTCGTTTGGATTGGGATCTGTGGAATTTGGTGGCCTGCTGGGCTCCATGCCTGGTCGTCCATGGTGCACTGGGTGTTCTGGTGCCTTTCTATCGTGGCCAGTATTGACTATTTTTAAGGGATTTGTGTAGCCTTGGCTTTCCTGTGGCATCAGACCAGACAGGCTGGCTTTTGGTCCCCTCGGGCATGGATGACCCTTGGGTGCCCATGATCCTGCCACCAGTTTACATGTATATATATATATATTTATGTTATGCCTGATTGGTGTAGATGCTGTAGATGCTGAATCCCATGAGATATAAAGCATGTTGTGAGTTTTGTACACTTTTCTAGCCCTAAACCTCAGAATCCCGACTTGGTTTTACTGTACTTCCAACATGAAAATTCAGTTTTTACTCATGGTGAAGTGAAGTAATGAAGAAAATGTCCTGCATTCCTGTCAGCACGGTTAAGAAAGCTTTACGGTTCCAGGAGCACATGTCGCACCAGCTGAGGAAAGGGAAACTTGGCCTGCTCGTCCTTCGTCCCAACTCATAAGAGGATTGTTCGAGGGGCAAAAAATAAATCATTATTCACACCAACATGTGTCTGCCAATCATTTGCTTGGATTATAAAATTTCATTTGAGGGAAAAGGTACCAGATCTGCCACTCTTCATGGAAGGCTTCAGAGCAAACTTCCAGACGGCATTAGAGCTTCCAAACCTAACAAATCTCCTCATTAACATCACTAGTAAATCTGCATTGGATAAATATGGAGGGGGTTGTGCAGCTCAGTGTGGTACAGACATCCCAGGTGTGAGATCCAGATTTACAGCTACAGTTACTGAAAGCTTTTTCGAGCCTGGCTAACTCCCCACACTGTAGCTCTTTCTTACTCCCAAGTGCAGGCCTATAATCATGTACGGTCATCGAGAGCACGACCAGAACCGGCTGCAGTCCACCTGCTCAACTCCTCCATGTCTGATTTAAGGCAAAACTCCGTCCAAAATGTTGAAGCTGTTAGCATGAATAAGTCAATGCAACTGTAGAGTACAGTAAACTTCTCAATATCAATTTAACAAGCCTTAAATGTTCTACTGATAAGAAACTGATTAAGAAATCACAAAACCCTTTAAATAAGTGGTAGAACATTTTTGACTAAAAAAAAAACAACAACCTTCAATGAACCTCTGATTTGAAATATTACTATTCCTTTATTGAGCCTTCCATGTTCCTCACCTGGTCTGTTACTCCTTACATCCAAGTTCCTCAATATTTATCCACATTATCCATCCATCCAATGGTTTATGTCCCTCTATCCATCTTCTCCCACCTGCAAACTGCTCATTTTTCCTTGATCAATACAAACTTCTTTTTCATAATCCTACATGGATCAAACCTTCTCCCAGCCTTTTTAAAATCCCTCTGGCATTAGAAACCTCGCTTCCTTTACACCTTTCCATCCATCTAACACTCTTTCCATAAAATCTCCTCCATTTGCAAACTGCTCAATATCTCTCCATTCATCAAACCTTCTCTCCAGCATGGGTTCTGATCCTGACCTATTTATCTTGATCTATATATCCTACCTATTTCTCCAGTCGTTATGATCTCTCTCCATTCATCCACCCATTTCCCCAAACAATTTGATATTTCTTTATCCATTTGATCACTTCTCCAGTCTATTTGAACTCTTTTTGTCTTTTCTTCTGGCATGCTAAAATTTTTTCCATCCATCCAACCCTCTTCGCCTGTAGTATAATTCTACTGTATATCCCTCCAATCTCCACTACAGGCCTCTTATTGTTCTTTCATTTCAAGCTTTTCTACCACACTGGTCCATATCCATCCAGTTTCATCTACCAGCCTATCTTAATATCCCCAATCAATCCAACCTCTTCTGCATCCCGTTTGATATCCCTCCATCGATCCAATCTCTTCTAACAGCGTGCTCAGTATCCTGTTATACTGTTTAACCTTCACTTCTGACCTGTATGCAATCTCTTTATCCATTTAACTTCTTGAACTGTCTTTCTCAGTATCATGCAATACATTTCCTTTTTTTTCTTTTTCTTTTTTTTTTTTGGAAACATTTATTATTTCTCCATCAATCTAATCAGCCTGTGCTTTAGCTTGTTTTTATATCTAGCCAACCCTCCATCCATCCACTCACCCATCCATCTGTATGTCCATCATCCATTCACTTTCCCATCCACTCACTCACTCACTCACTCACTCACTCACTCACTCACTCTCTCACTCATCCATCCATCCATCCATCCATCCATCCATCCATCCACTTACCCATCCATCTGTCTATCCATCATCCATCCAACTATCCATAGATCCACTCACTCACCCACCTATCTTTCAATCCATCCACCCACTCAATCATCCATCCATCCATCCATCCATCCATCCATCCATCATCCATCCATCCATCCATCAGTTCTCCACCCATTTACTGGCCTTTTCTTTATCCCTCGAACATTTATTCTACTGACCAGCTCAATATCTGTCCATCCATCCACCCTCATCTACATCCCTGTTCTATTTTCACCTACCCAACTTTCATCACCTATTAACCTGCAAACTGTCTCTCCATCTTTCCAACCTCTTTTAATGACCTGTTTTATTACCGCTACATCCACCCAACCTCCTAACTTTGGGGGCTGCATTAAATTCTCCGGTCATACGGTTTATATTAAACAATAAAAATAAAAAACAACTCCAGATCATATTTCTGGCTTGCATTGTGTTATAGCACAACATTTGCTCATTATTCAGATTCTGTTATTTCAGGCTGCATGAACTTACTCGCATGATGAGTAGACGTGCACGTCATGTCTTCACCGAGCTGAAGGATGGGAAGAGAGCAGGTTTCAGAATCGCAGTGCAGGTAACAAACCAACCATGCTGATGATAAATTCGACAAAGGCTTTAGAGGTGAACTTTGTAGAGTTCAGCTCAAAATGGTCTCATAAATACGATACAATCAGAAACAGGCGTTGGCTGATATAGATGATTATGAGCTGATCAGAAACGGGATTGTTTGGTAAAAAATGAAAATGACATAATTTCCTACTTACGTGCAATGTAGTCAAGAAGCCAGGACATGTTTGGTGCCTGACGTGTAGTTCTTTGATCTGATTATGTGTTTACAACGTTTAAAGTTTCATCAGGCACACATTTCACTTTCCTTTCAATGATTAGAGTTCCACCTGGTGGAGAAACTACACCGTGCCATATGGAGAGCTAGACGATTGCTATAGGTTGGCTTTGAGCTATCATGAGAAAAAATGTACTTCTAGGTTCGCCGCTCGTCTTATTATTCTAAAATGGGTTATTTCCTAAAAGTGCTTGGACCCCTCAAATCGCAGCTTGTATGGACTTAATACAGTATAGTGTATATTATTTGCTGCATTTCATACAGACTGATGTACTTCTTCACTGCCCACCCTTTAGCAATAAAAATATTTGTGCTGATAAATTAATATAACATTGCATCCAGTCTTTCTGTTTAGCAGAAAGGTTTGAAATTGGACCAGTCTGCTGTTTTCCTTTCTGACCTCCATGAATCAGAAGGTCTGAAATTGTCATATTATTGATACAGCAACTACATGGAAATGCAAATAGCAAACCTTTAAATGGGCAACTGTTCAAAACTGAGACGTTTCTCAAATTCCTGCCATCTTACGCATAGAATTTAACATAAACTGTTAACTAACATGGCAACCCAAAGCCTTATATTTACGGTGTGTACAGTATTTGCTTCCCTAAACCTACAAAATATTGATGTGAGCCTTGTTCTAGACAATTTATATCCATAATCCATACACTGTGCACTTGCATTGACTGTAAACCCTGCATTTTGTACTGCATATTATTTGCTAACATGTTACATTAGGTAATTTTTTAAATTTTCCTAGATTGTTCCTATCACATGTCACATATTCTCTAAAATCTGAGAATGGATAATAAATAAAAAGCTTTCTTACTCTCCAGGGAAATGATTCCAAATTCAGGCTCAACTGCTTTGCCACCAAGTCACTTTCAATACTGACCCAGTTCCAGAGTGACAGCGTGAGCCGTAACATCAATACACCTCACTTAACAAGTACAACATACTGTGGCTGATTACTGAGTCCTTGTTCGATTTATTTTTCTTGTCCAATTTATAAAGGGAATTAAACAGTAATTTTATGGTCAGATTTGGCTTGACGAACAATGGGACCAGACTTTTCGGGGAAAGATTTTCAGATAAAAACAAAGCATGACATTGTAATTTAAAAGAAAAAGACCTAATAACCGGCACAAAATCTGCATTATTCAAAATAGGCTTTTGATTTACTCATGTTGGAAACTGATTCCTCCACTCCATTTTATTTAATTTATGTATCTAAGCCCAGGACTTTTAAGGCCAATTCTACAACTGATTCCAGGTGTTTCTGGAGAAATGACAAATACACACAACAATTCAATAACGGAAAAAATATATATATTTATATTTCGTTCAAACCTGGATTCATTTCTTTGACTCATTTAAAGACCCATTTGAAAAAGAATCAAACATAAAGATGATTTCTTTCGTCAGCACTAAAACTGATTCCAGGTGAAGCTGCAAAGCTAAAAAGGACAGAAATGTTTGATTTTGTAGCATAATCGCGTCGATGCCGCACAATAATTCATTCAAGTCACCAAACCCCCATTTTTACTAAAACAGTGAGTCATTAATTTTTGCAAATAGTTTTCTCTGACTCATTTAAGAATAAAAAAATGAGTTGAGGGAGAATGAGACCAACAAACTAGACTTATTACTACTACCGTCCAGACATTTTGACGAAATAACCATTTTTTGCAAAAATTGATTCATCTATTTTTTTAAAGAGCCATTAAAAAAAAGAAAGGTGAAAGTACTTTTTTAATTCCACACAATAAAACAACGACAAAACATATTTATTAAAACTTTAACGCATTTGTTTTTCCAAATACATTCCTTTAAAGCGTTTGAAGAGTTGTTTGAAAAATAATCAAACACAGATTATTTAAATCACAGAAATATTTCACGTAACTCAGTGTCAAATAAAAACAAAGCCAAATTACCAAATGTCTTTTTTTTTTTTCATTTTTAAAATCGTATACAATTTTTCATTTGTGCAAAGGAACTGACTTAAACTAATTTAAGCTTTAAACTAATTGTAATTAGATAATTAAGGAAACTTTAAAAAAAAAACTAAGTTATTGAGGTCCAGAACCTTTGGAAAGTACGCAGTCGATTCTAACACACACACACACACACACACACAAACTCTTTTTCTTTTGCACATTGATTCCCCCGATTCATTTAAGGAATCGTTTCAAAAAAGAATCGAATCTAGGCCCCTATCTCAACCACTTGAATTACAGAGTCGGCTCTCCATCCGACTCTGATTCTTCTGCTTACAGTTTGGTAATGAAACGCCGTAGTTTTTTTTCTACCACACACACACACACACACACACACACACACACACACACACACACACACACACACACACACACACAAATCGAACGTAGGCACCATGAATCTCGGAGTCGACTCTGATTCCGATTCTGATTCAAAGAAGCATGAAACGACACAATAGACTTCATCCAACAATTCCGTTTCACTAAAAACAAAAAGACGGAATCGTTATGAAATAAAAATTTGCATTTATGGTGAATTTAACATTGTTATCATTCATAAATAACTACAACCATTTTAAACAACTAAAATTGAAAAGCATTGTTGTAACTTATGGGCTATGAAATTTATGATGAAAGCTTACGTTCTACTTTTAAAAATAAATAATATTTTTTGTACAAATTGTGTTTGGAAGGGTTTTGTGAGATTGTTACATCACGGATTTGAATCACTGTACGGAATC
This sequence comes from Clarias macrocephalus, assembly GCA_011419295.1. NCBI lineage: Eukaryota > Metazoa > Chordata > Actinopteri > Siluriformes > Clariidae > Clarias > Clarias macrocephalus. The sequence continues at coordinate 8,848 of JAAGKR010002199.1, forward strand.
GATTCCAAAAAAAAAAAAAAAAAAAACCCCCAGGTATCAACTCCCTATTGCTAAAGGCTGAAAGAACATAGGATTCGACTCTCGTTTTAGAATCGACTCGCAGATCTAGTGAATCTGTCCCATCACCACTGTGGGGCGCTGCTGAGTAAACTGAAGAGATGATGATGATGATGGACCGTCGGCTTTCTCCCGAATAGTGAAGCGGCTTTACAACTTTTCACATTTTTTTCATTTAAAATTTAATATTCACAAAGAGCTAGTGAGACAGTTTGTGAGGCTTTAAATCAAGCTGAGGGCTAAAACTCCGAGCTGTAACGCACTCACATTAAACACGGCTTTAATGGTAATGCATGCACGGAAACAGCCGAGACTCACTGATGGGTAAAAACATACAACATTTCTAAAATTATTTTTACCTCAGCAATTCCTCATTTTTCTCTCATTTAAGCTTTTCCATACACTTTCCAATGCCCAAACGAGTTTACACCTGGTGGTCAGGGCAAAAAAGCCATTTGTGAATGACTTTAATAATGTGGAAGTGTTAGTTAGCAAAGCAAGCTAAGCGTTTGTATGCGCAAAAGTTACGCTGCTTCCTCATAAAGTTTTTCGTTATTTTTCCACAGGTGTAACGAGCGAAGGGATTATCAGTCTTACCAGGTAAGTCTAAAACTATTTGAAAACATATAACAACCCATTCAGGTGATAAATGTGTACAAATAACATCATAAAGTAAAGTATTTAGCTAGGGAAGCTAAGCTACGCTAGGCTAAGCTAGCAAGATACGGGCCTGTGTGTACTTTGCCTGTAGCTAGCAATAATGCTAGGAACCCTGTATCGTATCCTAAACACTGCTCTACGCCCTATATAGGCTCACTCCTTAGCGCTTTTGGGACGCGTGTTTTACATATCAAGTAGTGCACTTGATATTTAACTCGCGTGGGATTTGTGATTAGGCCCTATTTTCTTATCTTCAGCCTTAGCTAGCTAGCAAGTGTTTGTCTTTTTAAAATCATTATAAATGTACAATTTTATAGAATATATAAACTGCAACAATCCACACGCACAGTTAGAAATGTTTTGTAGTTAATTATGGTTCTTAAGTAATAGTAGTAATTATATGGGTAGTTTATGCGGGTATAGATATTTACAGCATTTTATCCATAATGCAAAACTGTAAAAAGTTGCTATTATGGGCTGTTATTGAATAAAGCTCTCTCTTCAGTTGTGTGTCATCCTTTTAGTCTTAATCTAACATCCAGTAAACGATGTCTCATATCAAGGTTTTTGCCTATTTATTTATTTTTCTTTCTTTCCTTCATTCAGACCCTCAAGTACCAATCTAAAAGTCACTCTGCGAACGAGCACCGTCATGACAAGCTCCAAAACTCATCGGACCAAACCCCACCGAGCAAGATGCTGCGGCGCTCCGACAGTCCGGACAGCAAGCGAGGTGAAGGAGACGGGAGAACACCTCACACACACCGACCCAAAGAGACCAGTAAGTCCCATACAGAAGACCTGTCCATCCTCTGTCCTCAGCCATGCTGCCTTCAAGATTCCCACTTGCACAACCACACTGTAAACGTTTGTTGTCCTGTAGTGTAAAAGTGTATGGAATCTGTGATTAAACAGTCAAATATAGTACCACGTCATGATCAAAATAGTTTCCAAAGCTACTGCCTTTTTTTTGCATGAGCAAAGTTTTTTCTAAACATGAATTTTGGTTGCAAGTGAATGCAACGTTGCTGCAGTAACTGCTGCCTGCTCTAGAGATTTTGTAGAGTGGATGCGAAGTATTTATTTATTTTGAATGATTTAATTTCTGTTTTTTTTTATTATTCGGGCATAGATGGTTCAGTGCTAGGGTTCTCGCCTGCCATGCGCAAGGGCCGGGTTCGATTCCTACTCAGTGCATCCAGCAGCTGGGGTTTGGGCAGTGCCTGCCCCAAGCCCGGATAAAATGTGAGGGTTGCATCGTGAAGTGACCCCTCGACAGGAGCAGCCGAAAAACTAACAACAACTGTTTCTATCGTTCATTCATTTACAGATATATCGAAACTGCATTGGTGTTAGAAATGAGGGGGGGGCGGTGGGGTAGGCGGAATAAATTCAGTTATGAGTCACGATTGTTTTGAATTAATTTTGCATTTGTAATGGAGATGAACAGTCGATTGACCAGTGACTAGAATTGGCTGGATTTCAGTTTGATTGACTGTTACCGGTTTTCTCCAAAGCCTGTGAGCGAATTAGTCCCAATCCCACTGATTACACACACACACAGCTTGTGTGCTCACTGTCAAGTTGAGTCTTGAGATTTTAGAGGCTTTTAAGGAGGTAAAACATCACTGTTTCTTTGTCACTGGTGCACTCGTAACCGTGTACAAAGTTTCATCTCATGTGGTAGGAGTGAATCATTGGCTGTTTGTTTAGAGATAATAATTATGGTGGATGAGAGAGATACGCTCTGCTCAGCAAAGATGCAGATTTTTTTGTTTAATTTAATTGGAAGTTTTATTGTCATACATTTGATCCATTAATGGTTACATTGTAATGTTGTGGAATTTTCATAAAGTTAGTGAGTTTGTATTCTAACATATTTTATTGTAGCTGTTATTCCTAGTCTTCTCTCTCGCTCTCTCTGTCTTTAAGTATACAAAAACCTAAGAAGCACTCAAGTCAAACTTGAATGGGACTTGTGATAAAAAGTCGTAGAAGTGATTGACATTTACAGAAGACTTCAAACGTGCTACGATGATGAGACTCTTAAGTAAAACTGCAGTAAAACATTTAACCGCAAACATTTTAAAGAAGGCCGTGCGTCCTTGAATGACGATCCTGGCCGAGGTGCCGGGCAGTCCACTGCAGTCGTTTCTGTGAACATTCAGTGAGTGAAATGCTTGATCTTTGAAAATTGACAGATAACTCATCACCCACCCACTTGCAGAAGGGACACATCTGTCTGTGGGAACGGTACACACAATTATTCACCATCACCACTTGGCTGGGAGTTATTGACACATCCCCCGTACAGTCCTTACCTCGCTCCAAGCCATTTCAATGTTTGCACCAATTCAAGGAGTTCCTGGAAGGCCGGCGTTTCAGACGTAAAGATCATGGCTCCGACATAAAGGGAACTTTCTACTGTGATGGAATTCCAAGCCTATTGAAGGGCTAAACTATTTGTGAACGCATCAACCATAACGAGGAAAATTTCTGTCACAGAGCTTGTTTGTTATTCTAGATGAATTCGTGTCCTCTTATCACTCCCACGGCTAGTCCTTTGAGATTTATACGCTTTAGCTGATCTGACTCCAGAACTATTTAAGCAATTGAACCAAAACATTATTTTTGACTCACTCGTGTCTCGAAGCTTGAGTTCCCACACTTCGGTTTGCTGCATGAAGCTGAACATCATCTCTTTTGTGTTTTTTCCAGGCACCAGCTCTTCTCCACATGAGAACTCTGTCAATCACGGACATCACAGCGCCAACTCTCACTCGCTTCCACCCAAATGTGCAGAAATGGTAAGTGCATTAATACACTCTGTCACCTGTTTATTGAAGTCTGATTTTTAATATGATCCAAAAATTGCATATTTTTTAGTTTAAACCCTACGTCTGCTCTTTCAAACTCAGCTTAATACATTACCCTTAAAAAAATAATAAAAAATAAAAAGAATGTAAAGGTAAACCTGTATACTGTACAGTACTGTACTGCTGTGTACTAAAAATTTACACAAGATTATATTTTATATGGAAATTTAGCTGAATTTTTTATTTGTTACAAAATTAGTAAATTATATTGTTCTTAATAGTTTAGTATTAAAACACATAAATTATATTTTGCCATGAAAAAAGCTATTAAAGTAAATGTCGGAGGATATTTATGTTTTTCATAAATTTAGTTATGATTCAGGATTCTTTTGAGCGGTGATTCACGCATCACCACATTGACTCTAAAATCACTTTAAAAATGTATTATTAATTAGCATTTTTGTTTTTCTTTTATGGGAGAAAAGCTATAAAAGATATCTCAGTACTCTCTGAAATGTGTCTCAAGCTGCAAGTTATGTTTATATGTCAGTGTTACTTGTTCCGCAAAAACCAGCCTTACTCTGAAAGTGTTAAGAACGTTTTCTGTTATTTTAGCTTTAAATATATGGCATATTGGTGTGGTTGATAAGGGAATAATAAATAATCTTCAGATTATGTGTAAATTTGTGAAACATGATAGCATCTTAATTTACCATCATTACATAGTTGTATTGTATTTGTTATTCTGTTGTATTTTGTACTGGCTTTGATTTGTTTTTAAACAACTACTCTGGATACCTTAAATTTCCCCATGGAGATAAATAAAAAAAAATTTTTTTAGTTGAATTGAATTTTCCTCCTCAGCGTGATCCAGCCGACGACTGGTCCGAACACATCAGCTCGTCAGGAAAGAAATACTACTACAACTGCAGAACGGAGGTGTCCCAGTGGGAGAAGCCCAAGGAATGGCTGGAGAGGTGAGCAGCATGTGGTGTCTGCTCATTAAACCATCTCGTCTATGTAATTAAATCCTGACCCGAAGATGACCTTTCTCTCACTCTCCCTCTCTCTATCTGTGTGTGTGTGTGTGTGTGTGTGTGTAGGGAGCAGCGACAGAAGGAAGCCTCTAAGGCCGTTGTGGTCAACAGTTTTCCCAAAGACAGAGATTACAGACAGGAGGCCATGCAGGCGGCCGCCGCCAGTGCCGTCACTGCTATGAGTGAGTAGCTCATTTGTTATTTAAAAAATGATTCATTCAATCCCTGACCCTTTTAATAATGACTAAAGCAAGGTGTGAATGATGCCGCTTAAGTATTTAACCTTCTTATACATTTTGTAGGGTTACAGCTGCAACATTATCATTTTATGTCAAGTAAAGCATGGTGATGGTAGCATCATACTGAGAGTTGCAATCGGTTACCCTGACACAATGGGGGTGCGATGACTTTTGTTTTGTGTCATATTTACGTCATACGTGTTGTTGCAAACGCATATTGCTTGTCCTCAGCTTCAGTACTGAATAAGGTGAATTGTTAATACTCTAACTTTAGTACTAATGTGTAATTTGTGTAAGACTGCTTGACTTGAACTCTTCATGTGTGTTTAGAGCCCGCTCCGTCTGAGAAGCCGTCGTCTCACTGCGGTTTCTCCCAGGCGTCCTGCAGCACCTCCGGTGGCCCGATCGTCTCGAGCGCACCCAGTTCGTCCACATCGTCCTCCCCGCACTCCTCGGCTCTCCTGCAGGACCCGGCTCTCCTCAGGCAGCTGCTCCCGGCGCTCCAGGCCACGCTGCACATCAACAACTCCAGCGTAGACATGGCCAAGATCAACGAAGGTGAGCTCACAACACTCCACACACCCCTTTTTGAGGGGGTTAATAGCTCTTGGTCAAGTTTGTAATGTTAGCGTGCAGCTACACAATGTATAGCTACCGTGCTGTGATTGGTCAGACGGTTTCCAGGGCAGGAATTAAACACCCGCAGGCCTCGTTTATCATCCCGGACATGAAGGGATAGAGTCCCTTAGAGTCTAAGAGGAAAGAAAAAAATGTGTCCCGTTGTGCTCCTAAATGTGTGAAAATTTATGCATAAGACGACTGACTGTTGTATACCTAAAGGCAATTTTATATCTAAAATATGCTGTTGGGTGCGAGGAACAGTGCGAGCCACGATCCAAAATACATGCTTGTGCCAGTTCACACAGTCAGGGACTAGGAGCATCATCAAGAACACTGAATTAAAATCAGTTCATTAAAGAATATGAGGCGTAAATGAAGGTGTATAAACTACCGACAGGACGAACTGATTGCACAGAGCCTTAAGTTTTAAACCAAACCCCTGATTGAAGTTTTAGCACGTGCTTCTTCTTCGTCTTCTTCTTGTTATTATTATAACTATTATTAGCGTTATGTATTATCTTTAATTTTGTAGGAGTTGGTCAAAAAATCTTGCCTGTCACTGTATGTAAATAAGGAACATGCATCGCACAAAGGAAATCCCAGTAACATTTAAAAAATATATGAAATGTTATATTCGATGCATTTAGAGATACATGTAATGTATGTAGCCTGTCCACCAGACAGGTTAGTTCCATATTTATTATAAAATAAAACATGCGGTATATAAAATATGGAAGAAACCTGCCTTTTTAGATTCATGAACCTGTCTACCACTAGGGGTCATCATACCCCATATTTTTTAATGTTTTTATATTTTGTTATGAAGTTTTAGATCCATAATAGTTTCTTTTCACAGTTTTGTAAAAAATGCATTCGAAGAAATTCCAGTTTTTTTTTTAATCCATAATGAAAATGCAGTTAATTTAAACATCATTTGTTTTATTTTTTAAAATAGCTTGGTGTTTTTGTTTATTAATTTATTTATTTGTTAATTCATTAATGTATTCCTGGAACAGCATATAATAAACAAATGCTTTATTTCTCTCGTACCACTTCAATTTGCCAACACCAGGCATATTCATTCAATTAAATAATAAAAAAAATCATGGTGTGGAAATTTTTAAAAACAACTTCCTGTTTACAGTTTTGGTTATAGCCGTTATAAATGCATTTTTTTTTTTTAACAGATAAACACAAATAAATACAATTTACTAAGAAATCACAAAGCCCTGAGATTAGGGACTCATTCAATATTAAAATGTCTCCTATCAGAAAACCTCTCCGTATCGATCTCAGTGTTTCTAGAAAATAACACACACACAAAGGAAACATTATTGAATGAGTCTGTATTTTGGGTTGGGTGTTTTAATTTTACTTTTTTTATTTACTTATAATTCGTCATTTATAATATAATTATATTTATTTATTTATATCTGCCTTTTCCGAACGTTCACTTTTTTTTTTTTAAATTAGTGACATCAAACACGTATATTCATATTGTGTAAAATGTAAAGACATTTGAGCTCAATCTTGTCTTTGTGCAATGGCTTTCAGTGTGTAACCCTGCTTTGACTATATGTGTGTGTGTGTGTCTCTCTCTCTCTCTTTTTCTCTGTTGTGTTATTTTTTTTATTTTTTTATTTTTTTCTTCTCTTCTTCAAGTCCTCACAGCTGCTGTCACCCAAGCTTCCTTACAGTCTATGCTTCATAAACTTCTCACTGCTGGACCGTCTGCTTTCAACATCACTTCTCTGCTTTCCCAAGCCGCTCAGTTGTCCACACAAGGTAAAAAAAATAATAATAAAATTAAAAAAAAACCCAGCTGTTCCAGGTTTTCCAGGGTGTCCTAGTGACAAGTGAAATCTAAGACATGAATAATAAAACTGCACTGTTTTTGTTTTTTTTGCATGCGCGCATGATTTCAGGAAGACAATTCACTTCTGTCTATTTAACGTTACACAAATAAGCGCTACAATCTGGTATAGGAAGCATCACGTATGAATGATTTGTTACCAGCTGCGGTTACATTAGTGATTACAGTTAAACTGGATTAAAGCATGCAAATCAGAAAATAACTTGTAACTTTGGTTTCCTGCCCACTTCGTCTACTTTTGGGCAGGTACTAACAAATAAGAGTCATTTTTGTGAAGCTAAACTGTAGCTTGTATAATTGAGGTACGAGTTCTAGTATTGACATCAATTAGGATGTTTTTCTGTTTAATTGGATTGGAAGGGTTTTCAGCACTGCCATGGTGGGATTTTGTCAGCATTATCTGACAACCCTGTTTGAAAAAATGAATTCGAGAAGGCAAGAAGAGATACACAGCATATCTTGGGAACAGTATTTGTCTTTTTGCTGTTCTTTCTTAAGTAGTAGGGGGGGGGGAGGAATGACGCAGGCTCCAAATATCCTATTTCTAGTTCAGTTCTGATCCAGTTTTGATTTTTCCATCCTTGAGACAGCTACATGACCCATCACAGAGTTATTCCTCTTTGCTGTTAATGCGCTCCAATTTTTTATTCTGGGAAGTCTTTCTGCTCGATTTTGGATTTGTGTCCAGTCAGCTACAGTATAAGTGTGTTAGTAAGGTCAGGTGCTGATATCGGGATGTCAAAGAGGCTCCAATTATTATTATTATTTTTTTATTTCATCCCAGAGGTGATGGTTCAGTCGGGGCACTCGAGTTCTTTTCTTGTTGTCTGAATGGATAAGGGTTTGAGCCTCTTAGTTCCAGTGAAAGGACATATGCAGAGGCATAAAATTTGAATTTGATTCTGTACAACTGTGAGACAATAGTTCAGGGAACAACCGCATATGCTGAGGTGTCCATATAGTGTATGTTCCTCACAGATCCAACAGGAATTCTTGCGTTCTAATTGTTAACAGGCACTGCATGACCGTGTCAAAATACACAAACGCATGCTGTAGCCTCAGGCAGCCAGAGGCCTAGAGAGGGCTGATTGGCCGAGCTCTCTCATCAGGGTGGGATGGGAGGCACATCAATCATGGCTCTACAGCCAATCATGGCCTTCTGTGAGCTCACGTAAGAGAGCGCCGTCGCAAGCAGCACGCGAATGAGTGAGCAGTTTGAAAAGATGTGGTCAGCTGGCGTCACGTTGTTTTGAAGATACACGTGATAGTCTTCGGCCCTCATTGCGGTTTGGATGCAAGTATAACATTCTACAGCGGATAAAAATATAAAAACATTGTAACGTCACTTCATTACTTCATTACTTTTTTTTTTCCCCAGCTTTTAACGTTGCTCACGTCTCCCTCTTTGTGTCAACAAGCGTTGCCTTGCTAAAATTCCTAAATTATCTGTAATAGTCTCTATTTTATTATTATTATTAATATTTATAATAACATGCATTTTCTCTGATCAGCAGCTCCGCAGCCGAGCCAGTCCCCCGTCTCCGTAACTCCAGACGCCTCGTCGCCCAAATCATGTCTGGTGTCTCCCCGAGTCAGCACGCCTCAGACGAACAGCATGGCCTCAAAACCTCTCCCGAGCGCCGCCTCTCTGCCGGCTCAAATAAAGGTCTGCACCAGACGCGCTTTCAGTGTCACCTTTATCATCATCATCGTGATGTTATGGGTTTGAATTGAAGTTGTTTAGAGGGAACACACACAGGCTTAGTTCTCAAGACCAATAACTAAAAAAGTGTTTTTGTTTTAGGTCAGTGAGCTGGTGGTGAAATCGGCGCTCCAGCACTCCTCGGACAAAGTGTCAGAAGTCGAGGATCCACGGCTTCAAAGGCAAAAGTAATCACCAGACCGAACACCAGCGTGTCTGTTTTTATTTCTGAGCATTTAACCCTTTCAACCTTATTTAGCTGAAGTCGTTTCTGATTTGAGTTTTTCTAGTTTTTTTCCTAACTGTTTTGTTGTAGCGCCATCTTCTGGTTTTGCATCGCTACTGCTATTTATAATTTTATTTTGTATAAACGTATACAAGGCTTTAAATTATTTCAAGATTTATTTCTGTAGTTTAATGAGCTGTATGTGCGTATATAAGTGTGTATTTTGAGATCATAAACTCTCCCTCCTGTCCTTTTTTTTTTTTTTTTTTTTTTTTCCTCCTCCTCACAGCAGCCAAGGTCCTCCGAGTTCAGGGCCGAACGGATGCCTGGTGAACAGCAGTGCGCCTTCGTGTCCTCCGACCACCTTCAGCCCGTCACTAGCACTGCACTTCAACGAGAATCTCATCCGACATGTACAGAGCTGGCCTTCAGACCACGTAGAGAAGCAGGTGATTATTATCATGCATCCATTATCATCATGGATGCGGATCAGGATCAGTTTCGTGTCCGGTTCACTGTTTTCATGAATACAGTTTAATATGAAAATTAAACATCTTTTAAGGCTGCTTTATTGTTTAGCTCTGTTGTTAAAAAGTCTATTTAAGTAAGATTTAATTGATCCTAAATAATGTCACTTGCTGTTTAGATTGTTTTATTATTCTTCTATTATTATTACTACTAATAATAATCAGTTTATATTCATTTACTGACTTATTATTTTAACTGAGTAATTCTGCCTTGTGACGTGATTAGTCAGGACAATTTTCTGTAACTGAACAAAACAATAAGTATTTTTTTTGTTTTTTTAAATTAAAATAAATTCTAAAAGCAGTTTTTATGTTTCACCCGTTTCCTCTGTGTGTATTCTCTCAGGCGGCAAGGTTACGCGAGGACGTCCACAACATGGGCAGCATGAACATGTCCGAGATCTGTGTGGAGCTGAAGAAGCTGCGCTCCCTGGTGCGGGTGTGTGAGATCCAGGCTACGCTGAGAGAGCAAAGGTAAGCATTGCGCATAAACCTTTACTCCACTAGGTGGCGCCGTTTTTCATAGACGACGTTGATGTTTTTGGTATTGTGTCGATTATCATTACTAACCAACACCTGTTTTTTTGTTTTATTTTCCCCCCTCTCCAAAAGGATCCTCTTTTTGAGACAAGAGATCAAGGAGCTGGAGAAGCTGAAGAACCAGAACTCCTTCATGGTTTGAGAAGCGGTGGCGTCGGTTTAAGCAGAAGGAACTCAGCAGCTGGCTGCCTTTATTGAACCGTGGACCTACACACTGGACTGGACTAGACTGGACTTGACTAGACTGGGCTTTCTCTCCAAAGCTGGAGAACCAAAAAAAAAAAAAGAAGCAAAACAAAAAGAAATACCCACCAAGGTTCACGCTGTCCGCTACACAAAGCCCCAAGGTTCATTCATAGATCCATCATTGTACATATACCTCTCTATATCGAGTCATTAAACCACAAAAAACACAATAGAGCGGCATGTTTGGGGAAAATTCCGGATATAAAACGGTTTGTTTAGGATGATAAGAAAACGTCTGTAAAAGAACTCTTAAATAAGCAGAAATGTAATGTTTGTTTCTCTGCCAGTCTCACAGGCTTTAGGATTTTTACAGTCCAGTTTCAAAGAGGGAGTGTGCGAGTGTGTGTGTGCGTGTATATGTATGTATGTATGTATGTATGTGTGTGTGTATGTGTGTGCGTGCATCCGTTGTGAACGCAGGCCCGGATGTACCTGTCCTAAATAAACAAAGCTGTTTATCCGTTCAGAGAGGATCCCGTCTGATTACTCGTCATGTTTAACGTGCTTCAATACGACCTTGACATTTTCTACTAATTTGTTTTTGTTTTTTTGTTTGTTTTTTTAAAACTTGTGTAAAAGGTCACTTGAGGTCAAAAGTTTCCACATGCTTTTAGAGTAATGTCTCGCACCCCACCCAACCCTACCCCGCCCTACCTTGAAGCCTGACCCTGACTCCCTCATGTTCAGGCGTTTATGATTTTCGACAGCATTTGCACTAACTGATTTGATATGAATCCACTTTGTGTATCGACCTTTAACCCAACTTATCCGCTGTAAGTACTTAACGAGGCTCAATCCATTAAACCTCATTTTGCCTCTGTGTCTGTCCTCACTGTCTTCCCTGTTGAAGTTTCTAACATCCGTGTACCGATGTCTACAGGCCGGCTGAAGAAGTCTGGATCCATGGGGTTAAAATAATGTGTTTCAGGAAATTAGGAGTTTAGTTGACGCTTTCTAACTTCACAGCATTTTGCATGAGCTGAATATGAGAATGTTAAACATTTCCTCCTTTAGGGGTAGATTGTTCTTTAAGATTGCAATTAGTCCCTGACTTACGAACATTCGAGTTACGAATTTCCACACATACGAACGGGCCGCTGTTCTACTTCTGGTTCAATGGTGGAAGTAGCTCAATTGTATTGTGCAAAAAATACACACTGCAGTGCACCAGATTCCAATATTTACAATCATATACGATATTTTCAGTGTGTAAGTGAATGTATAAAATGTCCAAAGTCCACTATATTGTGTAGTGCTGCGTGTTTTCAGGAGAAATGAGCACAATGATAAAGCTGTAAAGCTGTCCCAATGGTGAATAATCCTAATTTTGGAAAAATCCTCCACAAAAGAGTTGACAGTACAATACAGAAGAAAACAGCTCTGAGACAAAATCCAGGGTTTTTAACGCGATTTTAACGCTCAGAGACAGCAAAAATCTAAAAATATGGAAGACCTATTTTTAATCACTTCTTTAAAAAAATCTCCCAACAAAACCTCGCAACAAATCAAAAAGTAATCAAAAAAAAAAACTGCAAAATTTAGAAACCATCCTAAAAAATAACCAAAACCCGCTTGATTACTAAATTGCACTAGATTGGTAAATTGGCTGACGCACTGAAAAAACCTTAAAGACAGAAAAGCATGTGATCCTGACAGCATCAGGACAGAAATGCTTAAACACAGCACTGCTGTAATGATGAGTGCTCTATTGAAACTCTTCCATCTGGTTCTTCTAGCTGGCTGTTTTCCTGACAACTGGACCCAGAGTCTTATATCCACAGTTCATAAGAGTGGAGATAAATTAGACCCTAACAACTACCGGGGCATCTGTGTGATGCGGGAGTGTTCTGCTGCATCATCAACGTCCGGATCCAGGCCTTCCTTACCGAGCATGGCGTCCTGAGTAAGAGTTAGATCGGCTTTTTACCAAACCATCACCCCACTGATCATATTTACACCCTGCACACCCTAATCAACCAAAATGTTGTAAGTGAAGAATACTTCACTCGGGCGTGGGGTGAGACAGGACTGCAGCTTGAGTGCAACTCTGTTCAATATTTACATCAATGAATTAGCGGTGTTACTGGAATAATGTCCAGCCCCTTGACTCACCCTAAACAATACGGAAGTCACATTTCTGCTCTACGCAGACGACCTGGTGCTGCTGCCTCCTACTGAACACGGCTTACAGCAGCGCCTGGACCTGCTGGAGCGGTACCATCAGAACTGAGCCCTGACAGTCAATCTGGCCAAAACCAAAACTGTCATCTCCCAAAAAAAGCCAGATCTCAGGAAAACAGACACATGTTAACTCTGGGAAACTCCGCCCTAGAGCACACGTCACACTATGACTACCTGGGACTGAAAATCAGCGGCTCAGGAAGCTTTGATCTGGGAGTCAATGCACTGAAAAAAAAAGCAACGAAGAGCTCTACATGCAATCGAAAAGATTCTACAGAATACACATCCCAATTAGGATCTGCTGTATAACAGTCCAAAAAAGAGCAGTAAAAAATTCTATAAACATCTTAAACTTAGTAATGAAAACACCCTGCAGAACCTGGAGGACAGAGAGCAGAGACTGTGTGTGTGTGTGTGTGTGTGTGTGTGTGTGTGTGTGTGTGTGTGTGTGCTCAGTGTACGAGCGGTGAGGTCGAGACGGAGATGCACTTCCTCCTTTACATATACATATATAAGAAACACCTTCACTGAGATCATCACTCACAAAATCCTGAATTTTTCTAAATTAACAGAAGAAAAAAAAAATTAAATAATTTTAGGAGAAGGCGTAATAGGTTTAATATATTTACTGTTCAGACAGTTGTTATTGTTGTTAATATTGATGTTATGTATATTTTTATTATACTTTATTTATTTATTATTATTATTATTACTCAATCATCATTTATACCCCTTTATCTTGTATTCAGGGTCACTAGAGCCTATCTGAGGAGACTTAGGTCATGAGGCAGGGTACACCCTGGACAGGCTGCCAATCCATCGCAGGGCACACACACATACACTCACTCACACACTCATTCACACACTATGGGCAATTTGGGAATGCCAATTTACCTAACCTACATTTCTTTGGACTGTGGGAGGAAACCGGAGTACCTGGAGGAAACCCACCAAGCACATGGAGAACATTCAAACCTCCTTGGCCTGGCCTGGAGGTGCAAGATGACAGTGCTACCACTACACCACCGTGCCTCCATTATTATTATTGTTATTATTTGTTTGTTTGTTTATTTATTTATTTATTTATTTGGGGGGATGGGGGGTTGTTTTGTTTGTGTCTACCCAATATGATATTCTTTCATATCGGAAATGTTTATAATGTTTATATAGGTTTATAAAGTTAGATTGATGTTATTTATAATATAATTAATGTTTTCGAATTGCTTTGGCAACAGTGTGATACTTTTGTTAACATTCATGCCAATAAAGCTCTTCTGAACTGAACTGACAGCATGAGAAATTCCTTTCCTTAGGTGCGGTTACGGTTTTGGCCACATGATGGCAGTGTGGGGAAAGTAGAAAAAAGATTTAGCCAAGTGGGTCGGGATGCTTTACATTGTATATTTGTGTCAAAGGCGTTTAAGACTCACTTTGTCAGACTTAAGAACAAATCGGACTTACGAACGTGAGCCGGAACAGAACTCGTAAGTAAGTCAAATTCGTAAGCAACTCGTAAATTCGTAAATCAGGGACTAACTGTACTGACTTCAGAACATTTCAGAGAGAAAGTTGTTGCAGGATTTGCATCTAGATCTGGTCCATCTACTAGTGTCTTTATAGTGTGTTTAATGTCAAATATCAACTTTCAGGACCTATGAATCCATACGCCAGCCTGAGCATTTTATACTGACTTAAATAATATCTGATATGTGATGATTCACAGCTTCATGAATTGTTATATTAGTTATAGAATAAAACAGATACAGATTTGCCTGAGAGATCATGAAAAGGTGAAAGCTTAGCTGTTAGAATGCCAAGTTTATTTAGAATCCATCCTGTGTAAGTGTGCCGCGTACACTGACCAGCCGTGACATTAAAACTCAAACCGGTTAGCCTAGTATAGTGTAGGAGCAGCTCGGACACGACACACACACGACGTCCGGGTCGCGTACCAGGATGACAGCGGCAGAGCGTTTCGGCTGCTCGATCTGGAGAATCCGTTCATCCCTGACAGGCAAAGTCGAGCCTCGGGCGTCCATGGTCCTGTCACCGGTTTACTGTTACATAATTAATAATCAACGTTATGGGTGACGAAGGTGTACGACTTTTGTGAAATCCAAGAGCGTCATTATGGCTGAAAAAATAAAAGCAGCTCACCTTTAAGGACACAAATATCTCGCACCAAAGTGCTGGAGGACAAACTGTTTTTTTTGTTGTCGAACGATGTGTGTTAGATCCTTGTTGTACCAACAAAAGGTCTAATCAGTTCAGTTGGTCATCAGACACCACAGTGTCCATGATGCTCCAGCACCAAATCAGGAAGTCCTGGTTGAGAAACATTGACAAGAGTAATACTGGTTCAGAAAAGCTTGTAATTTTCAAACTGTGCTGTGCAACGCGTCGGAAATTTAGATATTTCATTTCTGTTCTCCTGTTTCGTGAGGACGAGACTAAAACAGAAACAAATGATTTCCTTTGAACCTCTAACCATACCTGAGCTTGAAATGAAACATGATGTGATGATAAATGAGTCAGCAATTTTGTGTGTGTGTGTGTGTGTGTGTGTGTGTGTGTGCGTGCGTGCGTGCGTGCGTGCGTGTGTGTGTGTGTGTGTGTGAGCGAGAGAGAGAGACTGACTCCTTGTTAGGACTCCTTGTGTTGTCCATGTTGAGGATGTTGGTAGATGTGAGTCATTCTGTAATGAGTTGTGAGAAACAGCTGTCATTTATAAAAACTCATGGAAAATATGAAAAGTGGAGATTGTGAGACTTTGGAGGCATCGGAAATGTAAAAATAAATAAATACGTGTAATTAGATTTTAGTATAAAAAGAGGCATGTGTGTTATTGTACCCTGCTCCAGGACATCGTTCGACTCCCTGCAAAGTTCCCTGCAAGTCTTTCGGGGCCTGATGTGCAGCAGTTCGTTTTGTGAGATGCTTTCGGACGCTTGCTAACTAATAGATCAGACCATTTCCAAACCATAGTTAAATAGTATTTGACTTTATATACAGTGTGTCTGCAAAGTCCGAAAGCAAAATGAAGATGTTGAGCAAAATTCGCAAAACAGGACGCAGAAGCTGAGAGAATGTGTAGTGTGTTGGGGTGAACATGTGAAAAGTGAATTTGATCATAAACAGTAATAAATACAAAGCAATACATCTATCTATCTAATTTTACTCTTTTAAATTCCTGACATTTTGATTTCCATGTTGTTTGCTATATTTAACCAATATGACATGAGAGGGAGACCCGGTGTGCTGGTGATGCCGCCGCGACCTCGTGTTTATGCATCACAGCGGCGCTGATAAACAGCACAACGGCTCGACCTCAGGTGTGAAATTGCTTTTATACCACAGTGCCACAAACACCATTCATTAACAACAGATCATAATTGTTTTTGTTTGTTTATTTATTCACCATGACTAGTTGAACTAACTAAATAATTAGTGTCCTTAATGTTTATTAGTACAACAAGGATACAGAATCTACATGATACATGTAGTTAAATGATCCAGCGATACCCTCTGTTATCACTACTCGTGGAAAGCCTCTTGTCCAATCAGATTATTATTATCTTTAGGGCCCAAGCACTATGACATCACACCTATATCGTCTTAGTGTGTGAAGGGGCCTTTTGTTTTCTTAAATATTATTATTATGTTTTCCAACATTTTGGGATTGTTCAGCCATTTTCTGTCATTAGGATGCCGGATAAAATTTTTTTTATAGGAAGTCAGATATTCATCCTACACACACACTATATACACACAAGCGCGAGCCAGAATGACACGTCCAGTGCCTTAAATTTATGCCATATTCAGTGAGTCTGGGGCTTTTTAGAGGCACACAGGTTGTGCGGTGCATCCTGATGGTGATGTCAAATGTGCTTGAGTCCGCTCATGGTTGCTTGCAACTATATTTAATTATATCAAAAATTATCTTTAGCATGTCTTCCTAAAAAAAAAAAAACGATCATCACTTTCATCACCATCAGCACTTCCCAAGGGTTGCTCTTCATCATCATCATCAGTTCCCAAGCAGTGTCCTCCGCATCATCATCAATTTCCAAGGGTTGCTTAACATAATCATCATCATCATAACTTCCCATAAGTTATCACCATCATCATCACTCATCACATCCAAGGGTTGTCATCCTCCTCCTCCTCCTCCTCCTCCTCCTCATCATCATCATCACTTTCCAAGGGTTGCTTGTCATAATCATAATCAAGTCAAGTCAAGTCAAGTAGCTTTTTATTGTCACCATATACAGTTTAGTACACAGTAAAACGAAACAACGTTCCTCCAGGTCCAAGGTGCTACATACTGTACAACATAAATTAACAAAAAACTAATTAGCTAACTTAGAGACCTAATTAGCTGGCTAGCCTGAGACAAGACAGATTGACAGAAAACTATCTAAGAGACAACATAAAGTGAGAAAGAGACAACATAAAGTGAAGATGAAAATAGGTTGCAAATGAACAAGTAATGAATATTGGGCAAAAGAGAATTTACAGGTTGGTGTGTACAGTTGTTTGGTGGATGTTGATCAATGTTTGCATGTGTTGATTTATGTTTTAAGGTAGTTGAGTTATTGTGTGTGTGTGTGTGTGTGTGTGTGTGTGTGTGTGTGTGTGTGTGTGTGTGGTGTGTGTGTGTGTGTTCCATTCCCTTTTTGTTGAGGAGATGGAAGGCTTATGGAAAGAAGCTGTTGCACCGTCAGGAAGTGAGGCCCGAAAGCTTCGGTACCTTTTCCCAGATAAGTGTGTGTGAGGATCCCAATGATCTTCTCTGCTGTCCTCACTATACGCTGTAGGGTCTTGTGGTCTGATATGGCACAATTTCCAAACCAGACAGTGACGCAGCTGCTCAGGATGCTCTCGATGGTTCCTCTGTAGAAGGTGGTAATTCAATTCAATTTATTTATTATTCAATTACCAATTTGTTTGGTAATGATCATCATCATCATCATCATCATCATCATCATCATCATCACCACTTCCCAAGGGTTGCCATAATCAACGCTTCCACCCACCAACCCCAACTTCATCAGTGATCATCATCATCATCATCATCACTTCCACAGAGATATCATTATACAGTACTGTTATTATTGTAGTAGTAGTAGTAATAATTGAAAAAATGAATACATTATTATTATTTTTTAAAACAACCGTAATATAGTAGTAATAAAACATTAAAGATGATAAAGGTGTTCCCCCCCCCCCCTCGCTGTGCTGATTTATCAATGGGGTTAGCAGCGGGCGTGGCCAAACCTCCATTCACTGACGTCAGTTCAATGGAAGCGGAAACCGTCCAATAGCAGCACAGTGTATCCAAACGCCTCAGGCGGCGCACCAATCAGCGCGTTTGTGGGCGGAGTCTCTGCGAGGCCGAGTCTCTGCAGTGCGCGCGCTGACCTGCGAGAGGATCAGATGATCTGCGGAGCTTCAGAAAGACAGAGAGCGCGCGAGACTCAGTCCGGACTTTTATTCTCTAAAACACTGCAGCACCGAAGAGCAAAAACTAAAGTACACAACCCGAGCGCAGGGATCTACCTTTGAACGAGTGTTTTCCTGGATGTGAGAAGTTTAAAAGTCTTTTTTTTGTTGTTGTTTGTTTTTGAGAAGAGTGTGTGTTGTCTTTGAGAAGTTTCTGTGATGTGATTTGCGATGGTGATGACGAGGATGGTGATGATGAAGATGAGCTTGGATTATTTTCCGGATTTGTCCAGCATCATGATGTGATCTGATCTGATCTGATCTGATGTGATGTGATGTGCGTGTCGTGGACAAGCTGAGGCACAGAGACAGAAGAGACAGAGACAGAAGTGTGAAAGTGTCCTTGATGGAGCGCCTGGTGTCCATCTGGCTGCAGCTGGAGCTCTGGGCCATGGCTGTGCTCTTAACCAGAGGTGAGGAGAACGCAAGCCTGGCAGCGCATGAAGAAGAAAGAAAGCACTTTACTCCCTTTAATCTTTTTTTCCCTTTTTTTCAAAGTGTCCCCTGCATGTGTAGAAAGGTGGGAAAGAAGGTGATCGGTTCGGTGTGTTTCAACATGCTTCAGTTTAGGTTGAACATAAACAACAACAACAACAACAAAAACATTGCATTTATTATTAGTCTGAATGAAAGTATAGTTTAGAGTATATAGATCATAAGATTCACATTAGAAGTTCTGTGCCTGTACTGAACACAATGTGGAATAAAGCTTCTCCTTCATACTGTATATTCCACAAAATGCATACTTATGACTGTACAGTTTACTGCAAACGATATTATTAAAAAAATAAATACACAGCTCTGTATAATGGCACAACATACACGTTTCAGTTAAGCACAGCTTTCACGGTAAAACACACTTTATGGTCACCCTATATATTTTTAGTATAAATTCTTCTGTATAATATACGGTATGTATACAGAACCAGTCAGAAGTTTGGATTAATTTCCTACTTTTTAGAACAATACTGGATTTTTAAAAAAGCTATAAAGTTCAATTCAATTCGATTTGTATAGTCGTACACAATCAAAAATAATAATTGAAGTTTGTATGAAATGTGAATGTGTATGAATCAAAATGGTCAGATAGTCAGATGGTCCCTGATGAGCAAGCCGAGGGCGACAGTGGCAGAGGGCGACAAGTGGTAGGAAGAAACCTTGAGAGGAAACGGACTCAACAGGGAACCCGTCCTCATCTGGGTGAAACAGGAAGCAGGAATTGATCTGCATTCATACTGTGTGCTGTGTGTTAGGTGGCAGGCAGTTCAGCATAACAGTTGTTAACAGATGTTAACTGACGTTAATAATAAAGTAACACATACTGTATGGTATTAGGTAATTAAGTAACAGTGACACGCATTTAAGACAACAAGGAAAGCAAGACCAAAAGTTACCTCTGCTGCAGAGGAGAAGTTCATTTAGAGTCACCAGCCCCAGAAATCACCAGTTAACAACCAGCACCTCAGATTATAGGTAATAAGTAATAGACACACCTCAATATCACCTGTTCAAAGGGGATTATTGTGTATTTTGGATAAACGCCTTCAGTATTGTTTTACAGTGTAGAATGAAATAAAAATCAGGGACGACCATGGAGTTAGAAGGGGTGTCCAAACTGTATGATCTTGGTGCTTGATGGGTTTTTGACAGTACTGTTCCTGCAAGAACTGTTCCACAACAGCTGACCTTAAAGTTTTAAAATAACAACTGACTGATCATGTTGCCGGTGTAGATTAATGACCTAATGCTGTAGTTCTGAAAAAAGAAATCCAGGATAGTCCTTGAATGTAGAACATAAATCACAAAACACTCAATTACAAGATGTGTCCAAACTTTTGACTGGTTCTGTATATGTGTTACTCACCCCTATATACAGTAGAACAATATATTCCAGAAAGGAGCGAGTGTGACAAAGTTACCAGAAGAACTCCGGAATATTCTCCAGCACACTCAGTAAAACCTACCAGCTGTTTTACTTAGAAAACTGCACACGTCTGTATCCAACTCTACTGATCATTTTCAAGCCAAGAGATTTCACACCAAATATTGACTCTCTTTATTTTAATACCCATCAAGGCATGTTTTGCTTATGGCATTTTTTTTTTTTGTGTATTCCAGCTGGTAGGTTTTACTGAGTGTGCTGGAGAATATGCCGGAGTTCTTCTGGTAACTTCTTCACACTTTCTACAGTATTTTCATTCAAAACCCAGGAGCCTATATTAGGGTTATTTTTATTTTTATTTTTTATTATTATTTCTATTGTTTCCATTTGGTTACATAATATTGTTTATTATGTAATTATGTTGCTGTATTTACAGGCATACAAATATTCCACATTTGAGATTTTGGCATATTCTTCTGTAATGTTATTTATTTAATATGGTAATTTATTTAAAGTAAGTTATTTGAAAATAGTGAAAGTGAAATAGTTTTGTACATAACAATACAGAATTGATAAACATCTATCACAAAATATGTACTAAAGATAATATGATACTAAATGATACGCTATGGTACACAAAATCTTTTTTTTGTTGTTGTTGATAAATAAGTGGGCCAAGTTATAAATAATGACAGATTAACACATAACCAGGTGAAAATGAAAGAAACGTGTTAGCCTGAGGGTAGCAATGACGTTTTTTAATGGTGAGGTGAAAATAAATGACGAGTATCTCACATGATACAAACTCACATGAAATACAGGTAAAAAGTGTCAAAATCATGCACACACGCAAAAACCCCTCTCTCTTTCTGCTCACACACTCACACACATGCTTCCTTAGTGTGAAAACAGAACATGTAAAACCAGGTGTGTAAATACATTCGACGTATTTTGCCCTGAGGCCGACGAGGTCAAATAAAAGTGAAGGCGTGAGAGGAGATTTCAAATTCGCACGTGAAGCTACAAGCACATCCGGTATGAAATACTACACATGGAACACAGAAAGTCAAGTGTCTGAACCAGGTTTGTCAGTTATGCAAGTTCAAAGTAAGGTGAAAAGGTAACGTGTGAGGTGAAGGGGACCAGCTTGTGGTCATGCCTAGAAACTAAGCTTTGTAAACAAATATCGTCCAACGGTATGTGGTGGAAATAATACCCTTATTTGTCGCCTTTTCCTTTTCTAGGAGAGATCCGCTGTTATTGTGACTCGCCCCACTGCGTGGCGACGGGTTACATGTGCAAGTCGGAGCTTAACGCTTGCTTCACGCGCATCTTAGATCCCCAAAGCTCCAAATCTCCGCTCTCGCACGGCTGTTACGATCCCGTGCTGAACGCAGGGAGCGCCTGCCGAGTCGAGGCTACCCAGGATGCCATGCGCGGCCCTGCCACGCTCGAGTGCTGTCATGAGGATATGTGCAATTATAGAGGACCGCAGGATCTCAGCTACGGCCGGGGAGAGAGCCTGGGTAAGGGCACGATAATCACACCTGGGTCTGGAGAAAAACGACCCAGAAAAATCGGAAAATGTCTTAGAAAATCTGCATCTCGAAACATTTTAATGTCATGGAATATGAAATGAACATGAAATTTTTTTGATGATTGTGGCTTACAGCTCATAAAAACAATGTAAAAATCCAGTCCAACAAAATATTTCCTAAAAATCAATCAATCAAAGAAATGTCCAACTTTTGAAAAGTATGTTAAGGTATGCACTCGGTTGAGTTTCCTTTAGCATAAATTACTGCATCAATGCAGCATAGCATGAAGGCGATCAGCCTGTGGCACTGCTCAGGAAGACCAGGGTGCTTTAATAGCAGCATTCAGCTCGTCTGTATTGTTGGGTCGGGTGTTTCTCCTTTTCCTCATTACAATGCAAAGCAGCTTTACAGAAATAAAATTCTGGATACAAGAAAACTGTTCTGGATAAAAGGAACCAGACTTAAAAAGGAACCCGTCCTCATCTGTGTGACACCAGACAGCATGACGATAAATAAATCCCATCTATAACTGAATGCTGTAGGGTCGAAAGTGCAGCTGTAAAACAGGAAATGCTTTTTCAGCTAACATGAAGTCCATTTTGTGACCCACTGATCCCTGATGGAGACTTTGGGACAAACCTGGATGTGGCAGTTTCAGGTCTAAAACTGTTAGTCCCAATGCCGTCCAAACCCGTCTTTATGAATATTAATTGGAAAGTACTTGGTTATCATCGTCTTTATCATGTAGTGGGTGATGTCTGTGTGCCAGGAACTCCAACCAGAAGTAGGGTATCAGGATAAAATCGGGCAGGTCCTGAAAGCAGAAGGGGAGTGTCAGGATCGCTGGTTGATGTTGCACAATGTTAAATGAAACTAAAGTGATAAAAACAAATACTTCATGTGTTACTTTTTACCAAGATTAGATGGTCTGTTCACTAAAACTATCCTATGTTCTTTCTCACAGATCACCGGAGCCGTGCTCAGGCTGAAGGCGGCCGCAAGATCGTCGCCCGCGTGCAGGAGATCCCCTCCGCCAAGGAAGTGTGGTTCCGCGCCGCCGTCATCGCCGTACCTATTGCCGGCGGCCTCGTCCTCGTCCTCCTCATCACGCTGGCTCTCCGGATGCTCCGCAGCGAGAACCAGCGCCTGAGGCAGCAGCGACGCGAAATGCTCTCTCGTCTCCACTACGGCTTCCACGGCCAACATCTGGCCAAAAGCCGCAGCGCCAAACTGGACCTGGAGTGCATGATGCCTCTGGGAGGACACGAGAGCTGCTGTCTGACCTGCGATAAGATCAGACAATCCGATCCGAGCAGCCAGAGACTCTTATCGCTGGTGCACTGGGGACGTCACGGCCCGAGAGGCAAGCTGGAGTTGGTCTGAACTTCATCGGCAAAGCGTCATTGTTGCGGCGGCTGCTGCTGTAGAAGCACTTTACTTGAATCTGGCACAAGAGACCGTTAAAAAAAATGGACCTCTTTCTAATAACCGAAGGAAAACAAAAACAAAAATGAGACGCGTGTCCAAGATTTGCACTTTTGTATAAAGAAGAAGAAAAAGAAATGGACTGCTTATAAGCTTCCAGTGTGTACAGATTTGTCCGTGTAAATAATACATGAAACAAAATCAGCCTGTTGTGTGTCGTCTTCTTTTTTTTTTTCCTGTGCTAATAATACAAATTCTAACAACATTCATAGAAATTCCTCAACACGACCTTGTTCCTACAGTAGGTCGCTAAACAACTCGAAACTTTGAATAAGAATTAAGGTTCAAGATATAAATAACGATATGAATGTCTCTGATTTGTAACATTTTATAATCGCTAGTTTAAAAAGTCAAATTCTTGTTGTAGCAAGTTGGTTCAGTTTGACGTTTTTAAAAAAAAAATCATAAATACAAAAAAAAAAAAAATGTGTTTAAAGATAATGAATGGAAAGAACCTTCCAGAAGCAGGTCTGAGAAAAACAAAGTAGGCGTCGCCTCGTCTGCTCTGTAATTATCGTACGCAATTATCCTTCACAACAAAATTTTACGAGTAAAGATGAACGGCAGCATAGCGGATGGTAACCGTCAGGGAGGAAGGCGTGGGAAGGCGTTCATGGTCTTGTCACCTACAGAGCTTGGTAACTATGAACGTCTTTCTGTCTGCACCAAGAGAGCGAGAGAGACGGATGCAGTGTAACAGGTTCGTTAAAATACAGTAAATCGTTTCGCTCGGTAGTTAAAGGTAGGAACGTGAAGTAGATGCCTGGAGCGATCTCGTAAAATTTAATGTCTTGTTGCTGAAATCCAAAACACTTATCACGAAAACTTTGTCCTCAGGACGTTTTCCTCCGGTGTTCACACACAGTCCTAAACTTGGAAAAAAGCATATTGATGCAAATAAAAAAATCCATTTATGAAATACAATGTGTGTAGTACAGTGACTGTGAGCACCAACCGTTATGACTTGGGGCACTGCTGCCAACAATCTCATGCATTTCTCTAAATTATTTTGCTAAACGTAATCCATGGAGGAAACAAACCCTAGTAACTAGTCCTTGTTTGGTCTGAGCAGCGATATCATAAAAAGTCAAAGGTATAGAAGTGCGTATGCTTTGTATTTTGGGTTCAAAATAGATGTCTGATCTGTTCAGGGTTTGTCGCACTAGTCAAAACATCACAACAGAGCTACTGCGAAACAAAACATCATCGTACAGCCACTTCAAAACAAACGTCATCGTAGAGCTTCTGCGAAACAACACGTCACTGTAGAGCGACTGTAAACAAAACACCATCATGATATGAACGTCTGTAATTCATTTTTTTATATGATCGCTAGTTTAAAAAAGGCGTTCTTGTTGTAGCAAGTTGATTCGGTTTGATGGGAAAAAAGAAAAGGGAAGAAATCTTTTGTACAAAAAAATGTGTTTAAAGATAATGAATAAGGAGAATGAATGAACGTCATGTAAAAAATGTAATCGAAAAGTTACTACAAAACAAAACATTACCATAGAACTATTACAAAACAAAACGTCTTTGTAGAGCTACTGCGAAACAAAACATCAAAATAGAGCTGAGCTACCGCGAAACAGAAGCATTGTAGAGCTGATACAAAACAAAACTTCACAGGAGAGCAAATACAAAACAAGACATCATCGTAGAGCTGCTACAAATCAAAGCATCGTCATAGAATTACTACAAAATAAAACATCTACACAGAGCTACTACAAAACACTGTAGAGCTACTGCGAAACAAAACGTCACCATAGAGCTATTACAAAACAAAATGTAATTGTAGAGCTACTGCGAAACAAAACATCTAGATAGAGCTGAGCTACCGCGAAACAAAAATATCATTGAAGAGCTGTTACAAAACAAAACATCACAAGAGAGCAAATACAAAACAAAGGATCGTCATAGAATTACTACAAAACATCACTATAGAGCTACTGCGAAACAAAACATGATCTAGTTATTACAAAACAAAGCATGCTATGAAACAAAATGGCACCGTAGAGCTTCTATGAAACAAAACAGCATCATAGCTAATTGTTGGCACCATTTATTGATTTTAGTGTCTAATCAGAAATTATTATTATGATTATCATTGTATTATTTCACACGTTTTAATTCCTCTATGCTTTTCTGAATGTTTAATCCGATTTGCCGAATTTACTTGGGAAAAACCTGACCTAAGATATTAAAGATGACATTAATCAGGCCAGGAAGCGTTAGTGTCACAGATGGCGCGGATGAACACCCGTAAACCTTGGCCAGTGCTGCCAGTCTGAAATCTTCTCCTGATGTGATGTGGGTGGCGTAATCAGCGGAACCACAAGACCAAGGAATTTAATCCCCAGCACTCTCGATAGCTTAATCAATCCCAGAGAGCGGTTGTGTTAGTATGTCAACACTCGCTCACACACACACACACACACACACACACACACACGCACACACACACACACACAGTACTGGAGTCATTAGTGGGAGTGTGTGGGCTACCGCTGTGAAGTGTGGAAGCTCTTACGTTAATGTCTCATTTTATCAAAGCGCTTCCAGCCAGGCCGCACTCACTCTGCCAGCACTCTTTCATTCATCTGTCACTCCTCTACACTGTTACCTAGGAGGCTTTTTCACCATCTCTCTCTCTCTCTCTCTGACACACACACACACACACACACACATACACACACCTGTCTGTCTTTCCCAGCCTCAGATAAACCAGGAGACAGGTGCTGTAACCGAGCCTCCGCGCAAACCTCATCCGCTAATCTGTTAACGCCGCTGTCGCTCTGCTATTACCCCCTGCCAACCTCAGGATTCTGCCAGTAGACCTTATTTACATTCCTCATCCAACTGCTCGGGTTTAGTCATTCCACCATTAGTGCGTGTCCAATCCTGCAGCGGATGACGAAGTGATTCATCTGCTGGTTCACTTTTTTTCCCCCCTTTTCTTTTAATAGAGGCTTTAAGAAAAAGACAGGACTTTCACACGTTGTGGTTTTGGTGTAATATGACAAGCTGCATTTTTCTGTGTAATTTCCTTCAAGAGAAAGAACGAGAGAGAGAGAGAGAGAGACAGACAGACAGACAGACAGGGTGCAAATGTTTAAAA